>NGKH01000001.1:1006415-1017367 GCA_002162575.1 Sclerotinia glacialis | reverse complement strand
TGTTGAAATTTTCTTTCCGTTGATTCTTGATACATCTTGAGACATTAAGTCTAGTTTCGGACTTTTTTTATATTTTATAGAGCGGTTCAAACTCCAAATTACGCATTGGGTTCGAGTTCACTTTTCTTTTTCTTTCTCCGCCTTCTGTGATCCTCTTTCCACTTCTCCCCATCGTCATATCTGGGGTATATATTTCAAGGGTTGATCGAGCTCAGTGGTATGAGTTTACAGGCAGATACCAGCAATGCATTCACTCGAACCAGTAATTCAATGGGCTTGTTTCCTTGAGCTTCAATATTCTTTCAGGAGCTTCTCGTGGTAACCGAATCTTAGGTTCCTCATGTTCTTTTCCACGGGTGCAGCGTATTCACGATTGACTTCCCGGCGTCACGAAATTGAAAAAATGCTGTAGATATACTTTGCCGACTCATCCACCCACCCACCTCCTATGTAATACCATATAAAACCTCCCTGCACACTTGTCAGACTTCACCCATCTCAATCCAAACTCCGAATAAAAACTAAACTTCTGCTTCTTCCAAACCCTTCATAAAAATTTCAAGCAATTAGGAATTCACCCAGATGCCATTGCACCACATCGCACGAGGCATCTCTGAAAACTCAGACATGCAACAAAACCCCTCTGAACCATAATTGATGTTTTCCAACCATGAAACCTACACTTTTACATTCAAAAATAGAATCTCACAACACCCACTTGCTGATTCTATCCGATTATTAGAGAATGCTAGAATATTGCTTCTTCTGTACATGCTCCACGAGTTTGCAGGAGTTTGTAGTGCTTGAAGATATTAAAACAGGAGTTTGAAAAGGATGTGTAAGTCAAACCTCTTGAAAATTGCGACATGCAACAAAACGATTCTTGACTCTCGCTAACTTTTTCTTGTTTTGAGTGCCAAAACCACATATTTTGTGTTTGAAGTAGAATGGTAGTTCTAGCTTTTGATATTGGTCTTCAAATTTTGAGTGATGATAAAGTTTTGCTTCTTTTCTGATCACCCAAAGGATTATAATGACTTGCGATTACGTTGAGGGATTCTTTTGCTATTATTCAAAAGGAGGTCTGGAAATGAGTTGCGATATGCAACAAAACTTTTTATGAGAAACCTTAAGTTTCTTAGTGGCCAATGGTGGAGGGAGAATAAGAAAGGAGGATATGGAATGAGATGAGGGTTTGAAGTGAAGCCGTTATTATGTATCTGCTCAATGATTGTTCGTTTGAAATGGAGGCTGCCTCACATTTCCCACATCGAGGTTTAGCTCAATAGCCAGCAGCAAAAATGAGAGACCGGAACAGAAATTCGTAGATGAGATGAGAATATGCAATGATACAACAGAGTGTGCTGTGTTAGGATCCCAAGCCTACTTATTCAAAATGGATACTGCCCAATATAGTGCCGCTATGAAATGCAGAGTTTCATTTTTTCCTTTGGTGATAAAGCCAGATTTGTAGATATACAGACAGTCAAAAGGGGGCATGTAATTGGATGGGGAGTAGGGGTGAATAGGGCTGAGGACATGAGACGATATAAAAGTTGGTGATAGTATACAGTGCAACCTGGCCTTTGATTGAGACTTCATGAGACTGAGAATCTTCTTTATACTTGATTATAAGATCCCAAACTTGATGTCTCCTCTTTAGGATGGAAATTGAGGTTATTCAGAATTGCAGACATGCAACAAAACAGCAAAGTTAAGACAATGATATACGAGGCGATGAACATGGGACGAAAAGTGAAGTTTCCCAGCCTCCTACCCACATGGCAACTGAGTGAATACACGGGAGTGGCGCCACTAGGCATAGATGCACGTGGGCGATTGACCAATCTCCGCCACGCAAAAGATTTCCAGATCTTTTGTTGCACATCGCAAAAAAGATCCCTGTTTTGATGTCCAGAAGAGGAAATACACGCTAAGGATGGTTGGCTCTGGAAGAGCGCAAAAGGATGCGATCGAGCGCAAAGGGGCCTGAGCTTTGCGATCGGGAGTTTACTGGTTGCTTGGAATCTGGGGGGATCTGGGGAGATCTGTTAAGGATGATGAATCGTGAGCTAGTGTGCCACTGCGGGAAGCTAGTCCAAGTGCAAAGGGTTGAAAGTGAATATTAACCAATGGCCGGGTGATAGTATTGTTATGAGAAATTCAGATGTGCAATATAAGGAGGTTGAGATGGGGATTAGAGGCAATGGATGGATCGGGGTGGGATGAGAAGTCTGGAACCAAGTGGCCAACATGGTAACAAGCGTGAATATAGCAACAAGGCGGGAGCTACCGGCATCGCGACTACATATTCATTCATCTCCCGCCAACTAAATGGGACCGTTAGCTATGAGATACCGGGTAGACATGGAGCTTTCTTATAACTACCTCACCTCACCTCACCTCACGTTCAAACACCTACCTTTAAACCCAAGAAATTAGCCAATAGACGGATGATCGCAACATGTCAAAACCCTCAAAACATGAAACCAAAAATCCTAAGTTGTTATGCCTCACTCACCAACGTTCCTCGCATGCAAATTTACCAATAGATAAACGAGTGCATAGCATCTAGCATTGGAACATTCAGACATGCAGCAAAAGTCCTTTGGTACTCATGATTCCTATCCTCCCACGCCACGAGCTACCCCGCTCCCGTCCGAACACTTCACTTCACTTCCCACATGCAACGAGAGCTTCTAAGAGTGAATATCTCCCCCTCTACCAAGGTACTTCCCGTTCCAAGATAGCCTCGGCATCTTTATTAAAAAAACACAAAGTAAACAAAGACAAAAACCAGCAAAACCTCGAAAATGCAATCCTCTTTCCAAACGCCCGAAATTTTAGATATAAGATCTCCCCACATGCAGGATTCCGATTCCGTTTTTTCCAAGCGAAATTTCCCAAAATTGCAAAAGGTGAAAGAGCCCTCAGATGTGCAACAAAACTTTTTGAGATTGGGATTGCCACGTGATGGACAGGTGATCAGGGGGAGGGGGGGGTTTGGATGAGAATCATGAGATTAGTGTTGAGTTTTTGGGTGTGCGTCCATGACAATGGTACTTTCTCTTACATTTGCATGTGTTAGTTGTCACTGATTGAACTCAAATACTTGCGAGATGGGGATCTACTAGATCTCGGTATGCTTCATTACTCTTCGGTTCTGGAGTCATTGCTATTTAATCTTGCTGAGTGAGGACTACATCAATAAGGCTGGATATTCCGATTCCTCTCTGTTCGTGACATTCGGCGGTCATGAGTAGTAGTAGTGTGTCACCATTGAGCAAAACGAAGTGTTTCCCTGATGAGTCCGTATATGCACCCTCTAATAGCTGTATCTCAATCTGGCTTAGACTAAAAGTGTACCTAGCAAACTTCTAGAGACATGTTTTTGAAAGGAGCATCGCCATATCATTCAGTTATCCAATGTGTGGGAAGCAATTCCAGGATTCAAAGAGTCTCGGGATCCTCTAGCATGGGGTTTTAACTTCTTCATCCAAATGAGACTTTCCTTCGTAAAACTCGACGCATTATAAAATATCAGCGAGTCGTCAGTATTAGGTACTATTTCCTTAGATTGATTATGAGAATCACACATAAGGCCACATCATGTTGGGCGAGAAGAAAGAAAATGATCCGGGAAGGTCGAGTATTCGTAAGCAACGTGATTTGATCTTCTGACTCGGGCCTTTCACGAGCCTTACCTTAAGATTAGTTATTGTCCTAACCAAATTTCTCCAGGGTCAAAGAAGGCAAGATTGATACTAGGTACCCGTGCTATGCCGTGCCGTGCCATGCGTACTGTACTGTATGTATGTGTATGTATATGTATATGTATGTACTATCGACACTCGGAGCAAAAGACAATAATGAAAGAATTTCCGATCATCGAGCAGTGCAACAAGTGGAGTTTACAAACAGATATGATGACATCATATTCTCAAAGTATGCATGGGTGAAAACCTTCATCGAACAGCTCATCGCCACAATGAAGGATATCCCGGAAAACCACAGCCTTATGAAATTTGGGGGAAAGTTGCGAGAGAGTGTGACGAGGGAGGCAAGTTTATCTATCCCTTGCTAATGTTTATTTTGTTGGGCAAGACAAGGAGATTTGTTTGATGACCTATGATTTGTTCTCCTGTTACCCCCAGCCAGACCCCAGCCGCTCTAATCATATATCTCATCCCATCCTACGGGCGCAGTTAACTTGACTCTGGAATATAGGTATCGGGTTAGTGAAATAACAACCAGTATGATATGATATGATATGATATGATATGATATGATACGATACGATACGATACGATACGATATATTTGAGGCTTTAGCTTAGGAAGTAGTCATCAGCTTTTCGCTCTCCCCGAGTTACTATTAGGTACTATTACCGTAATATTATGGCATTGTCTCGGAAAGTAAAAGAGATGGGTCCCTCCCCATCGCTAAGTGATTGGGCACGTTGAGCCCGAAGATACCCAATGACGTTTGGAAGTACCCCGCCAATAAGATAGATGATGATAAGCCATTCCCAACTTCTAATATAGGTAGGTAGGTAAGTAACCTTGGACAAAATTTATTAATTATAATTGCCGTGGAGTATTGGGATTCATTGAGTTGTCTTGTATATATAAGTTGATGTTGAATGTATTGGATACATTTGATGTATTAGATGTATTAGATGTATTTGATATATTGGATATATCTGATATAGATTCTAGAAGACCGAGGAAGATTAAACTAGTGGGGAGTGGGGTAATTTTCCATCAATTTCCTACCCATCCATCCATCATCTTGCATCAAACTTGGAAAATCTTCAGCCCTTGCTTGCTTCTTGCAGCAGGCAGCTGAGCCATCCAGGGCCAGGCAAATCCCCGGAAAATCCCTTGAAAAGGTAAAAAAATAATAAAAAGATCATAAAGTTATCCAAAAAAGTTCAACCGCGCGCCAAATACAAGGTGAGATATTCCTAAATTGGTGGATAATTTAGGTATTGACTACTTAGAATCTCCAGCCACCTCCTTCGAAATCAAGCGCTGTTGTAACTTGTCAACTTTTCACTTTGAGTACTAACCAGTGACCTTGTAAATTCCCATATCTCACCGGCATTATTCACTATTTCTTCTGTCTCTTTCTTTCCCCTCACTCGTCATATTACCACTTGGGGTGTGACTCTGGTGATTTGTTTCGATTTATTCCTTCCAAACCTTCAGAACAAAACACAAAATACAAAACACAAAATAATCATTTACATCGTCCTATCGCGCATTTAAATCTACAGAAGCCCAGTCAACAAGTTTAGACCCAAAATCAAAAGCCTAATTATTTATTAGTGCTAACTATACCAATCTCAAGAGTGAACAGTCAGTGAAGCATTTTCCTGTCGCAAATCGAGGATACCCCGCCATCAGTCATGACTTCTTACGAATATGAGTATGAGACGGTCGAAGAACCACGACGACATCGATCTCATCGTCATCGAAAAGATGATCGCGAACCAAGATATGCTGATGAGGCACGTTACGTCGAAACTCAGGAAACTTATGTTCGCTCAGCCGCTACCAAATCTCCCGTAGCTTATGCACCCGACGCCCCCATCAGAGAAAGAGAGAGAGAGATTACTCAAACAAGAGAACTCGTGCGTCAACCTCGTCGTGAAGATAGCGATTTGTCAGTCGAAGAAGTTAGAAGGGACTTTCCCCCACCAGCGGGTGGTGCCTATATTGACCAACGTACGACGGTGCGTGAGGCTAGGTACGGCCCGCCAGCCCGTCGCTCTCGATCCGTAGGGCGCGATGGCCGATACGGAGAATACCTCGATGATAGCAGAGGTGATCCACGACGCTCTTTTCAAGAAATCGATCGACGAGATGACTATTACGAAGATACAACCCTCGAAAATAAACAATCACTTTCACGAAATCAAAAAATTGTTGCTGCCGTGGGGGGCGCTGCTTTAGCAGTCGGTGCAAAGGAATTATGGGATCGAAGATCGGCCGAAGGTAGACCAGTCGAGCGAAATCCATTAACTTCTGCTATGGTCGGAGCTGCTGGGGCTTTGGCAGCATATGAAGGAACAGAACTTTACGATAAACATGGAAACAAAGAAAAGAAAGTCAAGAAGTATGCTGTTCACAGAGGTCGAAATGGTGAAGTTCAAGAAACCTATTACTCCGAAGAAGAGGAGATCAAACCTGAAAAGAAAAAGGGTCGCCGCAAGTCAATCGTTGATAGTGCCATGGCTCTTGCAGGCCTAGGTGCTGCCGCAAAGGGGGTTGAACGTCATCGAGGACGCCGAGGCAGCGGTGATAGCTATTATGAGGAATCAACCTCGAGAAAAAGCAGATCCAAGTCAAGATCCGGGGAGGGAACCGCCAAATATCAACAAGCCGCCAAAGTAGCTCTCTTGGCTGGTGCCGCGGAAGCATTTCGAGTTCGAAATGAGCCTGGAGCTTGGGGTGGTGAGAAGGGAAAGCGTATCCTCACCGCAGCTATCGGAGCTGGTGGTATTGATGCCGCTATTGACAAAGATTCCGATAAGAAGAGCAAGCGTCATATCCTTGAAGCAGTTGTTGGAGGTCTCGTTGGAAATCGTGCCATTAATGGATCGCGAAAGGATGTCGAGGAAGATCCTGTTACTGGACGTTCTCGATCCAGATCTCGAGCCAGATCTCGAGCACGTTCTTCATCTCGAGGTGGAGGAGGAGGTGGTGGAACCGGTCTTGCTGCTCTTGCAACTGCTGGTCTTGGGGCTATTGCTGGTAAGAAATTACTTGATCGTTCCAGATCTCGTTCGAGAGCCCGTTCCCGTTCCAAAGCCCGCTCCCATTCACGGGGACGCAGAGACAGTTATAGCCGCAGTCCATCGTCAGATCGCAATAAGCGTAGCAGAAGCAAGAGTGTTAGTGCCATGGCAAGAAAAGGTTTGGCTGCTCTTGGTATTGGAGCTGGAGCTGGAGCTGCTGCCAATGAAGTTGGTCGCAATCGTGATCGTAGTCGCAGTCGTAATCGTGATGATTATGATGACTACAGTGATCACGATGATCGTTCAAGACGAACTCGAGGTCAAAGGGGGGATGTCTATGGTAACCCACGTTATTCTGAGTCTCGTGGAAGTGTAGACAGTCGTGGAGGTGCTAGGGCAAGGGATGGACAGCGAAACAAGAAGGTTGCTGAAGGAAAGAATGGATATGCTAGCGATGATTCTTTGATATCTTCGTCAGAGGATGAGAGGAGGGTCAAAAAGATGAAAGGTAAGCAACTCATTACAGCTGGTTTGGCAACTGTTGCCACAATTCATGCAGCGCATAATGTATACTCGAGCATGGAGAAACGTGATGCGCGACACAAGGCTGTTCAGGAAGGAGAAATGACCCCAGAGGAGGCAAGGAAGCTTAGAGCAAAGGCTGCATTACAAGATGCGGCATCTGTTGGAATTGCTGCACTCGGTATCAAAGGAGCCATCTCAGAAATCAAGGAAGCAAACGAGATACGACACGAATGTAAAGAATTCCGAGAGAAGAAAGGTGAACGTCATAACAAACGTCTTGAAAGACAAAAGAAGCTCGCAGAGAACGGTGGAAGAAGACAAAGAGATGATTCTCGCAGCACTTATTCTCCTTACGATAGTCGCTATGATGATCGGTACGATGACCGCCGTTACAATTCTGGCCCTCGTTATTATGATGGAAATCCATATTCTACAGGTTTACCAGCTCCTCCTGTTGGATATGAAAGATAATTCATATCCTTCATCGCACATCGACAAGTTCATCATCTACATTCGTTTTTCTGGCTTTCGCACAATACAATACCTTTGTTCCAGCTTTCGCCTAAAATATCATTTCTATCGCAGATTTGGAAACAGCGAAAGATCTACAGAGAGGAGTTATACAATAAGGGTGCACCTTTGGGGTTTTTCTTCGGCGCAAAGATGATATATATAATGAGTTCACGACCATCACAAAGTTTCTCCATGCCTCGACGATTTTCATATATTGTTTCATTTGTTATACCTAACACCCAGACGTTTTTTTAATTTTTGCATTGTCATTTTTGTGTCGTTATCTACTATTCTTCATTTCACGCCATAGGAGATAGATGAAGAAATGTTACCACGATCTCAATTCCGAGTTCACATTTTATATTTTCCAATTTTAAATGAGGACCATAACTGATTAGTATATTTCTCCATAATAGCTCGCTCCCATCGCCATTAAGAAAGCTAGTTCAAGAAGCTTTTGCCCCCGCGGATTAAAGTGTGATAACGTACAAGTACAAGCCCGAATCTACCAACAAACACTTGTAACGATAACGCGCGGACAACAAAGTGGAACGGAAGGATGACGATGGATCGGATGAATACATTAGTGCGGGATTTAAGAAATTTGGCATACGATTTACGAAACGACGGACAAAATATACAAACGAACGAAATTGGGCCATGCGATATGATACGGCAATCTTATGAATTGATGACTAGCTTTAGCCTTACTTTTTACATCTTTTCGTTGGTTATACAGTTTTGAGGGATGATGATCCTTTGGTTGATTGTTGGTTGTTGGTTGGAGGATGCGGGATTTAGATAGGGAAGGATGCAGATGCAGATGCAGGTGATGATGAACGATGATGGCATGGTGCGTTTGGTGCGTTTGGTGGGTAGGCGGTGAGAGAGAGAGAAGAGGGGTGGGGGTGGGATATGGAATGTGGAATGGATGGATGGATCTCTTCTATCTTTTTTCTTTAGATCGTTTTGTTATCTTGCTTTCTTTTGATTTCCTATTTGGTTTGATTTTGATTTTGATTTTGGATTTGGGACGGAGGATGGAGGATGGAGGATTTGGTGGGTTGAACGAAATGAAATAGGATAGCATTGGATAGTATTTGGATATGGATAGGATAGGATAAGCTACTATAGAATCAATCAAATCAATTGAATCTTTCGCACTTCTTTACTTGTGATATTCATATTACATATGTATGTGAATGAAATATTATAGGAATACCTACAAGAACAAAACAATAATTTATATAGATCAATTGATCTACCAGGTCTAGACGAACTTTTTGACTTATTTCTTGAGAATGGAATGATAGGTAGATGGGTATGATGTGGATATGGGATATAGTGAGTGTGTATTATTTATGGTTTTAGATATAGATGTAGATGGTAGTTTGTGTATATTTTGGATATATTTTGGGTATATCCTAATGGGCGGTAGCTAGCTAGATGAGTATAATGAAAAATTGCAAAAACCGAATTCGGGGATTTTGGATTTTGTTTGATCCGTTTTATTACCAACTCCCGATTTCTATCTACTTTCACCCAAAGGCTATCCGGCACTCCGTACATTAACGACTTCCTCCAATCACTAGCCTTTCCAAAAAAAATAAAAATCTGTTTGCTCTGTTTGCCCACACCACCTCTTCGCTTACTAGCTTCTTGAAAAACTCTTTCGCGCACGGACCATACGAAATCCCTATATGAATCGCACTCCCCTCCCAAAATTTTCTTTCCTCTTCATCGACAATACTGTAAGTACAATCCACCCCCTACATTTCACCTCATCCCCTCATCCCCTCATCCCCTCAAATATCACAACCACACATCGAATAACCGCTAACACCCTTCCCTCCCACAGTCATAGAATCATTTCTTTAGTAAACGTCCTTCTTCTGTGTTCTCTACAAGAGCCACAGACTCCAACCGAGACGATGAGCCGAACCTCAATTCCCTAGAGTGAAACCGTTTTGCTTTCGTCTTATTCGCAAGAATAACGTCCTTGGTCCTCTTTTGGGTCTTGGATGTATAGAAAGTGGTGATGATCTCGACCTTTTGTTGGTCCTCTTAGGAGGCTGGCTCTGGGTGGGTTTTGATGGTTGTCTGATCGGTTTTTTGAAACTTTCTTTTCTTTTCATTGCGTTCCTGGCGGTGCTGGGGGGTGAAGAAGATATCGGGATGGGTTGTGGATGTCGGTTGGGTGTGCGAAGTGTTATTCATTTGTATATGCTTATCATCGCCATGGTTATTGGTCTCGATCATCTATTTGAGTGATGCTGTTGGTTTGTTGAGGTAGTTGGGGAGAGTTTATGTAGGGTTTGGCGGAGTGGTAGAATAAAGTAGTGATGGGTTATATCTCAAGAGGTTGAATTTGGGAATGGGTACAGAATATTAGATATACAATATATAACTTGTTATCTTTAATGATAATCTGGTTTTATGTGAAGCTCCCTTTTTCACATTGACACCTTATGCTTTGAGTTATTGTTCTAAGATATCCATAAGCAATAATCATTAAATGAAAGTGACATCCTAAACATCACCACAAGCACACCTCAACACCATCATCATCACATATCAGATACCCTCAAAATGCCCAAATCTCCCCCTGACCTCTGATATCCCATCCCTTCACTCAACAAATACCCCCTTCTCCTTATGCCATTCCTCAATACTAAACTCGCCATATCCCTCATACACCTTTTTCTTCCCTTCCGGCCATCTAACATACTCCGGCTTACTATCCCCCTTCACACAAACCATTTCCTCCACAACTGGTAGCTCCGTATCAATTGCACTCGCAAATGGATGAATTAACTCTGGCCATGATTTATCCCACAGCCAAAGCATCGATGCACATTCAGTGCAGAAATTCCGTTCAGACGTGCACTTTTTAGCAGTGGCTTTACCACGGTCAGCAATGGCGTTGTATTTTCTAGCCGCTAAGTTAGTTAGGCCCAAACAGTGAAAGAAAAGGTGTAGTACTTGATGTATTCTTTGCCTTTGGTGATTTGGAGCGTGGAGGCTATACCACCTAGATTTACACACCCACCATATCCACCGCATTTACGACAGATGGAACATGCGCAGAGTTGGTACGGGACGGGTGTTTGCGATTCTAAGGAGAATTCTACGAGCCCGCATTGGCAACTTCCTTCTAGTTTCCTGGGGTGGG
>NGKH01000001.1:960371-1006315 GCA_002162575.1 Sclerotinia glacialis | reverse complement strand
GGTTAGAAGGGAAGGAGTAATTCTTGATGGGGAAATGTTTACATTGGCATTTTGAGGAGTTGTGCGCGTGCGTATGTGTGTGGTTTGTAAACTGATGAGTATTTCAGAATAGTAGAAAAAATGTAATTTTTAATGGATTATTTTGTCTTAGATATCTTCGAAACCTTACATCACTGACCCCTCTTTCGAGCTCTTCGAAGGCTTACGTCATAAAATCCGGGGTAAAGTCCTCGGAACAATAGAAAATCCGCTCCAACAAAGTTCATCCAAATCATCCATAACATCAGATAATTTGAGATTAAATATAAATCAACAACCATGAGTACATTTGGAAGTCCTGGTGGGCGTATGGTCAATAATAAACCTTCGCCGTAAGTTGTTCTCATTACCTGGTAGCTATGGAGGTATTTGGGGAAACGAATGCTAATTATGGGTTGGGATGTAGACCAGAAAGAGGAAGTTTTCCGCTGGATCATGATGGTATGATTCCCTTTCTTATCTGACTACACATGCACGAGTGTGCAAAAACATATAGGAACTGGTGGGTGAAAATGGCATATGGATAGAGGGATGGCAGAACGATTACTAATGCGACAATGCGATAACAGGCGAATGCAAATCGGTCATGCAAAGTTATCTTAATTGCATGAAGAAGGTTCGAGGTATGAATGATCCGGAATGTAGGAACCTTGCGAAGTCGTATTTGTCGTGTCGGATGGATAGGTAGGTTGTTGAATTTCCTTTTCTTTGGCGGGGAACTGCGATCGAAGACTAATGCGTCTGGTGTGTTGTAGGAATTTAATGGCCAAGGATGAATTCAAGAATTTGGGCTTTGCAGATGAGGGATCGGTCTCGAAGGGTTTGGATAATAAGACTGAGGGAAAGGATGGGGATGCGGATGCAAATAAACACAAGAATGAGTTGAGGTGGTGAGGACGGTATTTGAAGCTATTTGAGGCGAGAGGGTGCAAACGGATGAAGCGCCGGGTGCTCTCGAAGTGGGTAGCTTATACAATTTGTACAAATAAAGCATTGGATCGGCGTTTCGGAGCGAAGATAAAGGATGGAAGTCGACTATTCGAATAGGATATTGGGGAGATTTATCCGCACACGTCACGAGGAATATTATTTCAACTCTAAAGGCATTGTATTCTATATCGCAATTGTGTTGGTAGTTTCAGAATTGGCGATACATACCGAAACTATTGCTGCCTTGAACATAACTTGTATGTCCCTGTGGAAGGACAATCAACAAGCTCTATGAATCAGATTTATGTTATGCCACGTTGGTTGGTCAGCTCATCATCCTATTGTCATTGCCCTGCTACCGATGCGATATTTTCTGATATAATATTGTCAGCAAGCGCAGATAGTACTCCTCTCACTAAAGCCCGGCGTTTCATGGAGCTAAAAGGTTGGAGGAATATGACTTCTTTCTCCATGTGTTAAACACTGGATTTCTAGGCAAGCTGCTTATTGACCTGTGTCTTTCACGACTTACTCTTTCTGCGGGATTCCCATGACGTTGCATATAAGGCTTTGGGCGTATCTGTTCCCGAATCTCTGATTGACTTAATCCCATGAATGATTCGTTTATTGAGAGAGGTTAATTTTTTTAATTTTTTTTTCTTCAATTTTTGGCTTATGTTAACATATTAACATTCTAAATTTCCTTGATAGCTGAGTGGGAACTTGGGATTCATATTTCAGTATCATATTTTTCTACCGAATAAAGTGCTATGCTTCCTGGCCTTCCCGACCTTGCACTGATCATGGCCACAATCGGTTGATTTAAAAATTTATTGTTATCTATCGATGGAAAGCCAGTGTTGAATCATCCTCAGTCCTTCCAGTTAGCCTTATGCTCTCTACATACTTTGTGACCACCGGTTAAGTTCTCCATACGATAATAATATACGTAGTTCCCGTACTGACTTCTTTCCTTTCATGTTCTTTCGCCTGATCATGTGCAACACTTGCAATCTGCCAATAAATTTGTTGGGATATTCGTTAAACTGCTCTGTGATTTTGCGTATGTTGCTGCCTGTATCGCCTCCTGTTTTTATCGCCTCCTTAGGACACTTTCGACTAATCTCTAAATTACGGAAATACCCAAGGCTGGGTGAGAGGAAAGAGTTTGTTATGGAAATACGAACAGAAGGTGAATTATGTGATATTAGTTAGAATTAGTGGGCTTGCATCAATTTGAAGCTTGGAATAAGGATTAAGGGAGCGGGAGATTAGTAAGAAGATGTTTTCGGACATGGTGATCTATATCTGCCTTTTCCTTTTTTCAATGTGTTCAACAAGACTTGGTGGCCCAAGTAAAGATAGAATATCCTCAAGTTATTGGTTGCTTGGTTAAATCCCTTTAATGGATATCCTTGGGAAACATTCTTCTCAGATTTAATATTCTTTCATTTCATATTTGTAAAGAACAGTGATTCTAAGATATACAAAGGTTCCAATTTCTTTGAATTGGGAATTTTATAATGTTTTCTGTAGTTCTATTGTATAAACTAGATCCATATTGTATATAATAGAACAAGATTAACATGCAATAATAGAGACAAAGTCCTCAGAGGTACAAAGTCTTCCACTTCTGTTTTTTCTCAAGTATCAATACCAATTTAGAAATAAAGTGCTGTGAATGACAATGTTGTATGAAAGTAATTCTCATAGTGATTCTTGTCCACTAAGCAACTCCTCAAAGTGGTTAGACCGCCGAGATCAGGCTATTGTGAGAAACTAATAATAAAAGCAGGAACTTCAACTTTGAAATTTGTTTCCTTCAACAACCCCCATTCAGAATCTGTAAGTAATTTTTTCCAAGACCTCAAACATCTGAAATACTATCAAGGGGTGAAATTACTAACAAGTGTATATCAGAAGCTCGGACCAAGAAACAATCCTGCACGGGCCTCTCTCAACATGTCTTCAAGACAAAGATCTCATGGCAAACAATCCAAACAATCCAAACCAAATAATAATAAGACTCAACCTTCACATTCATATAATCTCGAGGGAAGAATCTTCAGTATGGATAAATCAGAACCCTTTATTGACTCTGGCTTGATTGCCGTTTCTCTTGTCATAAAATCACAAACTGGCCCACACTTTGTTTTTCACTATCCTCCTCGACCTTCCTTCACTCCACCCCCACGCAATTACAGATATGGTACAGAAACTGATCAGAGCGAGCTTGAAGAACACGCAGACAGCGACGAAGATGACAGCGACGACTTCTCAGAACTAGAAGAAGACGACTCAATTGCTTCGAAGCTTGAAAAATTGAATTTGAGCGGCAAAAAGGTGAACAGTGGAAATGGCAGTAGATCGCGTCACGTGGAGATCGAAGGCGACGAACACCTTGAAGGCAAAGATGGCGAGCAGATTGTTCCTTGGGAACAATTTGGCGAATTTCCTACCGTCGATCTTGCTAGTATCCTAACACCACCACGCGCATACCATAAGAAGAAGTTTGAGTTGTCAATTGACAACCTCTACTTCGTCTCCTACCCGTTGCACATCCGCGAGGATGGATTCTGGAAGAAGCCAAGAAAGCCAAAGAAGGTTAAAGAGGTAGCGAAGGATGGGGATGAATTGAAGAGTGGTCCGGCGCCTAGCAGTGCTCAGGCAAAAAAAGGCTGTGGCTCGGATGACGGCGACGATCGTGGAGAAATGACAATGTTTAACATTGTTTTTGTTGTCAGCTTGCCTAGGCACGAACAAGATGAGAGAATTGAGGAACTCTATGAGCATGTTATTAAAACTTTCAACAAGGCTCTCAATCATGCTCAGGCTCAGAGTAATTATGTCTGGAAGGAATCGGAGACCATTCTAGGTATGAAGGAGAGAGCTCGCGAAGATAGTAAGTACTCCTTACACATGAATCCACCACACAATCTAATCATTTGAATAGAACGCCCAATGAGTCAACTATGGAGCCAAATCTTAATCAAATCTACTTTGGCAGACGCAATGCGCGACGTTTACGATGCTGTTGTCAACAATACCATCACCACCGTTTGTCTCGACACCAAACCTCCCATCGATCTCTCTCTACATATCCCAATTCCAACATTTTTGATGAGCTTCCCGAACCCTAATGAAAGAGCCAAACCTGGTGTATTGCTTTCCAGTGCCAACCCTCTTGTCGATGAGGAAGGTAATTCAGACCCCACGCAGCTTGATAAGCACTTTGCTCTTCTACTTCTTGAGGATGAGGTAGATGTCATCGCCGAGATAACATCTGAAGATACCGAGCTTTCTGCCCCTTTGATTCAATTTATTAAATGGGCCAAACCTACTCTGTCTTTCCAACAAGTCGCTCAAACCAACAATGTTGGTCTCGATGAAGTCATTACTCTTTCACAACATTTGATCTATTGGCGCAAAGCAATCGCTATTCCTCCTATTCATGCTCGCGACATGTTTATTGTTTCACCTAACTGCGACATGCACAAGTTAGTTCCAGCAAGTCAACAGTGGAAAAAAGCATTTCCTTTTGCTCCCTCTTTACAAAGCTTCCTTGCACAAATCTCTTATGCTCCACGCGCTTACAAGACTTTTGTACCTTCTAAGAGTCATCGTGAGAAGTATATGGAAATGCTCGCATGGCTTATTCGTGGAGGCTGGGTTACTCATCTGCGAACTTTCTGTTGGATCTGGGTCTGGCCTGAGATCATTTACGAGGTCGACTATCAATTGAAAGCAGAAGCTATCGAAAGAATAAAGAACCCACCCCTTCAAACAGCACCTGGATCCCCAGACGAAGCTAATGATGTTGAGAATGCGACACTGGCTCTCGACCCAACAGCCCCACTCACCACCGAACAAGCGGCCGAAGCTGCACGCCTTGAGAGACTCGCCGCTAAGACAGTCGCAGAAGCTAAGGCAGCCGAAGATGAATTTGAAAAGATGCCCGTCCCAGACGCTACCGAACATCCTTCTATGAACCATGCAGAACACTTGAGAAATATGTCCTCCTATATCATTGTCGATCCTCACAAAGCTAGTCACGTTGAGACAATGTACATCGCAGCCATCGGTAAGCGTTGGACTGATCCCAAGGCAAAAGCATTATGGCCAAAGTTTGTAAAGTATTTCAATGGAACAACCGCTTTGGAGGATATTTGGGCTAAGGAAGGAATGAAGCGTAAGGAGACATGGAACATTCTGTTGGCTTATCAGGAGCAGATTCTAGTGATGAAGCATTGGTAGATGTTTCCGATCTGCATTTTCTTTTCTCCTTTGCTGGAATCGTCTTCTGGGGAAATGAAAGGATGGGCGTTATGATGATGATTTACGATGATATTAAGGATGGTGCGGCGTTCTATGGACCTAGGAAAGGATACGATGATACCATGGCTTTAGTGGATATTTTCATGATGTGATACCCTTCCATATGATTGCGCCTAAGAATTAATCAAGTTATTTACTTTCATCTGACCTTACGTGTTAATTAATGATTCACTGAGTTATATGGTACAGTTATATGCACAGCAATAACAACAAGTTATACTGAGTATACACACTGTCAAAGAAAATACAAAAATTTGGCTATACCCCATCCAAGTGGATGCGGTGGTAAAAAAAAAAATAACACTACTCCAAATTACGACAACAATCGATAAATTCACCCGCTATACCTATTTCTTTTCTTCTTCCCTTTTCATCGCCAGGTTCACCCATTCTCTTCATTCTCTTCAAGCCTGGTCCTTATTATAAATAATTCTCTTCTCCATATGAGTCTCTGCGGGAAGATACCATGGTCAACACCAGCAGGATTGCGGGTCAAGTACGCAGAGTAAGTTCAGAAGTTTGGAAATGGGAAGGCTTTGGAACTGAGAATTGCGGATATTTAGTTGTGTATGAATTAATTTGTCCGTAGGATAACTATATCATACAAAGAAAGTGACAGCGGTGAGTGGTATCACTGCCCATTGTTGAAAAATCAGATCTTTAGACGATATAAGCCTCAAGTATATTGATATCGTCCGAGTATGAAATAGGGGAGAAGCATTTCCATCCTCCATTCAAATCGGAGATCTACGTCTACCGCAACGACTTGATGTAGACATTATCCATTTCCCTCGCGTAACTCGCAGCCCTTCACAAACACCCTTGGATCCCCCCAAATATACTTTCTGCAGCCTCTGGTTCTGTCTAGGACCTACTCTGAAAGCTATTTATGTAACTTCACTTAAGTATTCACTACTGACGATAGGCCAATCTCCTCAATCCTACACATATACTGGACCAACTTCCACCTTCTCTAGGGATTTTGCCTTGCATACCCCGCATCAAGATTATCTGCTGATAGCTCGGCTTATTCACCAAACTCCCGCTTCAAACTACAGATGAACTATATCGTTCTGCTATTATGTATATATATATATATGAATCCTTCGATCTTTTTTATGGGTAATACCATGAGAATTATGTGCAAGCTGTAGCTAATCAATGCTAGGGGCGTCCAGGCTTCGGCAGAGATGTGGGGGGAGGAAGAGAAAAGGCTTGGTCGATGGATGGGGAGTTGGGGGTGTGCTTGGGGCTCGTAAATATCCTTCTATTTCTTGAAAGAGAGACATTTATTCACGCAACAGACAACCTATCACTGAATATAATGGCATGTCCCAATACGGAGAACTCTGCTAGTGCCGCAGTAATCGCCCATCGTCATTCTCAATCCCACTCTACTCCCACCAAAATTTCCGAGATATGGCGACATCTTGGCTTTGATCAACAATCAAATCAAACCTCATTTTCAAATTGCATGTCTGGTCCCAAAGGAGTGGAAATGTCATCAGTATCGAGTATACTGGGGAAGTTTTCACACTCACAGCCTTCACAATATACGTCGATCAGACCACGGATATTAAGGAACCATCAGCGGGATTCTCAGGAAACCAGGAAGAAGGTCAAACTGTAGCCGATGAATCATTTTGGGAGGATATCAAAGCCAAACTTCGACCTCAATTATTGAAACACCGAACCATATTTGACCTTACCGCTCGTCTACTTCTCAATATTCTCCAATCTTCTCTCGGCAAACTTACACTTTCAATGACTCAACCGTGCGGTATACATATCTCATTTAGGGAAGGGGAGGAAAAAGCTTATCACGCTCAACTTGCTAGGGAAAGCACTGTGGACTTTTATTTATACTTAGTTCCTACGAATGGGAATACGCATCTTTGAATTATGAAAGAGTTTTACATGTGCTGTTGAATCAAACGAAGGACAATGTGGATATTGATGGAAGATTTGCGGCGGGCTTTGCTTGCTTTTGAGAATAGAGCTCGGAGTTTGCACTTGGGGATGTGGTTTGATGGTGGGTTTATGTATGTTACGCCGGAATTGTGAGATGATTTGCATTGGGAGATTTGAGGGGTGTGATGACACTGCTGGTGGTTATGGGATATGCATTTATGATATTCTGTTATGAGCTGTGTGACGCGGAGATTGTTCTCCTGGAGTGGACTTTCCATGCGTCGAGACTGATTAGGTTATATAAGTACCTGCTAACGCTTTATTTCCAATGATTCACAACATGGCTATTTAGTCTATTAAGTCAAGCAGCTGCTATATCCACTAATCTATGAGAGATAATCAATAGCTCTTTGCTGTTCCACGGAGGTGAGTATATGGCCTATCTCTAAATTAGTGAAGAACAGAATATATTCTAGATACTTTCCAGCTCAGGAAGGGATATCAAAGAACTGGATATTTCTATGTTAAGTGCCATGGATCAAAGATTTTCTTTCAAGGATGCTAATATACATGAGAGTCAGAGGGCCAGGGTGGTTTTTGAACGCGTGGATGGTATATTTGCTCGCTGAGCCGAGTTTGTCTATTCTGTCAACTTTACGCGAGGACGAGAATATGCAGAATAAATTATTATACGGAAAATTGGACAATAAGAGGTATGTGATTGATAGATGTGGAAGTTGGTTTAAGGCGGCAGTTAGTGTAGGTCTTTATATATACTCTTATCTTAAAAATTGCACAAGTAAGAGGAGTTTGACAATGAATTTCGTATAACAGTTAGGACGAGAGTACAATTGATGGGTGTGAAGGTTCGATAGCAGTGGCGAAAAGAGAAATGATAGTGAAGTGATAGAGATTAAAATCCAGATCTAATTATGAGAAGAAAGGGTTCGGAAGACGCTCATTGATCAATTTGCCAATCTACCTCCCTCACAGGAAAACCTCTTTATAGGAGATCCCATGATTTTATGTCCAATCTTTACAGCCACAATCGGGCTATCTCAACCATCTATTTATTATATTAACCCCTATTAGCAATGACCTTCCTCTATCTCTCGGCCTACTGTGAGAACTACAAAAGGGAACAATTTATTTTACGGAAAATAATCATGACATGGGTAAGCTTACGTAAAGAGCCTTCGTCGCGATTATCTTGTTCTTGGCCGGTTGTAACTGATATTCTAGCTAATCGGCCGCATCTAATCGAGCTAAGCTAGAGAGAGCTAAAACAACAAAATAACTCTCTCATTCTTGCTCAACCCCCAAACTCCAATTGCTTCCTGTTTTTTTTATATTTATATATCGGTAACTGGTATAACACCGGTAACCATCTAAATGAATGAATGATCAAGGTAGGTGTCGGTCGTAAGCTTCAGAACCCATCGTTTCAAGTGGATCTTGATTCTTGATCTTCCTCAAACCTTATTGTTTGATCAAAGCCCTCTCTCTCTCTCTCCCTCTCTCTCTCTCTGGAAGAGACATCCCGGTACTACTCCGTACATCTTTGAGCGCGTTTCAATTATCAATTCCTTTTTTCCTTCTCAAAAAGGTCATCATTCTTCATCTTCCATCTTTCTTAAAATCTTTGTATTACTCTGTGTACCATCTTGCTGGGTGCATCGTTACATTGTCAGACAACCCTAGGAGCAGGACTCGATCTTTATTTTAATTGCTTGCTTTTCTATAAATTCTAATTCATTCCTCAATTGTTTCAAGATGGACATGTCAGATGGTATGACCATGGGTGGTGCACCATCAGATGGCTCGGCACTGAATGATACCGGCTTCAATTTCTCGAATATAACGCAAGCTGCCGACTTTTTGGGAGAGATATTGGATGATTCGATTTTTCAGATAGAAGGGAATGCTGTTGCGAGGCATTTCTGGTATGGAGTCTGTGCAGTAATCGCTGTAGCTGCTTTCTTCAACTTCGCACAGAAAGCTACCACTTTGACGAGGTAAGCTCATGATCCCCATGCTGCATCACAATCATTAATTTCTTCCCATAGATTGAGGGCGGCTGCATCAAATCGAGCCCGGCCCGCATCACCATCCAACCTTTTTACAACATCGTTAGCTACAATAACCGCAATTGGCCGCGAAGCATCATATCCCCAGTTCATACCTCAAAATTCAATTGCAGCAAAATTCTTCAAGATCCCTCCTTTCGGAACCATTATCCTCTTGCTCTTGTACCTGGTGTGGGTTATTATCCTTGAGTTCGCCAATAACAATGTTCCCGGAGCCCAAAATTTTACTTCATTGAGCATTCGTGCATCCTGGCTGGCTGTTGCCCAGGTTCCTTTGTTAATACTCCTCGCTGGAAAGAATAGTCCAATTGGACTAGTCAGTGGTATCTCATATGAGAGATTGAATGTTATTCATCGATGGACGTCAAGGGTTCTTTTGTTTCTTGTCACCCTTCATGTGATTTTCCTTCACTTGGCTTGGAACGCATACGACCTAGGACATTTGGAATATTCTACTGACTCATGTGTTCCAACCGGTTGGGGAGCATATGCGGTTCTGATATGGATGAACATCAGCACTTGCGCGCCAATTAGAAATTTTTCTTATGAGTTTTTCGTGATTCAGCACATCATCACTTTCTTCGGATTCATCATAGCCGTTATGATGCACCTTCCTGACACGGCTCTATACTCCAGGGTTTACATATATATCCCGATCGCATTGTACATAATCGATAGGATGATTCGCACCGGAAGATATGCTTGGAACAACATTCACACGCCAACAGCAACATTGACAGTTTTAGAGGGTGGTGTTACTCGGATTTGCGTCGAAAGCAAAGCTGTCAAGAAATGGACACCTGGTTCTCACGTTCTCCTCTCAATACCTCAACTTGGACTTGTACAATCTCATCCAGCAACAATTGCTTCCACACCCTCATCACACGAAGGCAAGCTTGTCTTCTTACTTAAAGGACACCAAGGTTTCACAGGTCGCCTATTATACGCAGCAGAGTTTTCACCAGCATCAAACTCGCCATGGAAAGCCCTTATTGATGGGCCATATGGTAATACTGTCGACTATGCTGCTTTCGATACTGTTCTTCTTATCTCAGGCTCAACCGGTACAACTTATACACTTCCAATTCTTCTCGATATTGCATCTCGTGCACAAAGCGCCCGGCTACCAGTCCAGCGAATCGTGTTTGTTTGGATCATTAAGAATACATCGTGGACCTCTTGGATTGCAGATGAGCTCACTTCGGCAGCCGAGAAGCTAGACGCCGTTGGTATCGAACTCAAGATCCGGATCCATGTAACCTGCGACAACAACTTCACAACCGGAGACGACAACATTGAAACCAACTGCTGTGCTTGTGATAAAAGTCTTGGTCCTTGTTGCTGTATATCCGTTGATTCTGATACTGATGACGACGAGATTACTTCTATCGATGAGAAAGGTAGCAAAATCACCTCCAAGCCAAAAACCACCAGCGCATCAAGTATCAATTCAGGAACTCGATCGTCCATTCTACCATATGCGGTGTTCCAAAGCGGAAGACCTGATTTCCATCCTCTTTTAGGCGAGCTATTGGAGAAAGCCGAGGGGGAAACTGGGATTGCGGTCTGTGGACCCCTTGGGTTAAGTAGTAGTGTGAGGACCACGGTGGCGAGATGTAGTAACGATAGAGCGGTTCACAAGGGGACTGGGGCTCAGGGGATATATTTACATGCTGAGGGGTTTGGGTGGTAGGGGGGGATTTTTTTTTTTGGATATATATGGTGGATCTTGGCGTATGTTAGGTTTGGAGGTTTGGATGTTTGGAGAGGATGGATGATACTAATATTATGATGTGATGTGGTGTACATGAAACGTGGTGTTAGGGAGTAATATATTATAACGAAACGAAAAGAATCCGATTAATTTTGCAACTCTCATTCTCAACAGTATGTATGTATAATATAATGGGATCTATATATCATCAAGACCTCGATCATACGAGTATAGGTTTCGTTTTAACATCCCATTTTAGATCTGATAACCTCATCTAATGACCTCTATGTCCTAGGTAATCTCGATACATTTCCACGTTTAAAATTTAGATATAATATATGGGTTATTTATTTATTATATTTATATATATATATAGTAAATGGTCTTTTAGACTGGGAGATCTCTTGTATATACTAACTTCTACTCTTGTATATACTAACTTCTACTCGAGTAGGTTTGGGACGGCCCGAAGATTAGCCGAGTCCGAGACAAGTTTTGGTAACAATACTTTGCCTCTTTAGTGCTGGCTTATAAAACTCCACTTCATCAATCGGATAGCGGCGACGCGCCAAAGCATCATAATACAGTAAAGCAGCGAGTATTGTGTTTCCACACGCATGTTCCGTGCTGCTTTTCAAAATGGAGTCAGTAAATTCAGGTCTACACCAGCAGATACCCACTCCCTACAGACAACTACAGCCACAAGCCGAACAAGCTCTTCAGCATGGCCAACCTCATCTCAGTCATCACACTCTTGCATCCCAGCAAGATCTCGATCTGTCGGGTTTGGTCCAAGATGATAACAATTCCGTCTATCCAGACTTGAGAAGCTTGCAGGATCCAAATACCGGACATTCTGTTGTTCACCAATATCCTTCTCCCATCCCTTTTGATCGAAATAATGCTCACCAGCAGATGCATGTTCAAAATACTGCTAGTCCGCATACCCCACAACAGCAGCATCCTGGACAAGGTCAATTCGGAATCTTGACTACAGGTCCTCCTCTTCATCATAATACCATTGGCAGATTGCAGCAGAGTTTGCAGCAAGATGACGATTTATTTGGCCCACCAGATGAATCAGATCAAAAAAGTACCGGCCATCATTCTCACAAGATCATCCCTAATCCTCCAAATTTGGATGCATGGAGAGAAAAGTTATTTAATGTCGATGAGATGATCACTTTGAGTGAAGAAGAGTATGTTCACAATATCTAATTCAAAAATGAAGATGCTCACTAATTAATTCCAGATATAACACTTATTTTCCTCATGTCGATAATGTTTATTCTCATCGATCTACTCAAAAATATAAGCGCAAGCCTTTCGTTTCTCATTATTGGGATTGTCGCCTCAAAGGTCGGCCACCAGGAACTGCCAAATCCGATGATCCAAATAAAAAGAAGCGTAAGCGCACTGCAAGAGAGAGAGATCTTTGTGATGTCAAGATTAAGATTACAGAGTACTTTCCAGGGGCTATGCTGCGGGCAGACTTTCAACCGGATGGAGGACCATCGGGAGATTCATCTCAAGCCAACAACTATTTTGCCCAAGCTGAAGCCCACCAACAACAATTTGCTCTTCCTTTAAATAGCATAAATATCCCACCCAATCATCCCGGCGCAACGGGCCAACGGTACTATACAATACAACGCGTCAATGGAAATGGTGGCAATGGCAAGGGTGATGGTGTTGCAGGACCTCATAAGCATGATTTGAAGAGAAGTGATGAGATCAAGAAGAATAGCATTGTACGATTTCTTCAAAAGAGAGAGAAAGAGGATAAGAAGACTCAGGTAAGAGCTACCGATTTTACTAGCACCACACTATCCAACATGTCGTCCTAGCCTAGCAGCGCGATGCATAACTACATCATTCCAATCCTCACAAAACAGTGGATATCTTCAAACCATGATTGTGGAGATTCAGCTGAATATTCCTCTCATCCCTACAAAAGCAATAGAGTCCGACATTTGTTGAACAAAATGGCTAACGCATCCGATGAACAGAAAACTTACCACAAGAGAGCTAGTGGTTTAGCTCTGAGTACCGTCAAAAAACATTCTAAGGAGAATGATTTGAAGTTATTCGCCAGTTGCTTTTGGTAAGTCCCCATACATGCAAGCCATGTGACGTTAGTGAAACCCCACAATCAACTAACATTTCATGTCAGTCCTTTTGTTCAGCGAGTATGGATTGCTTTAGAAGCGAAGGGTATCCAGTATCAATATATTGAAGTTGATCCATATAAGAAGCCTCAATCTTTGTTGGAGGTCAATCCTAGAGGGCTGGTTCCCGCTATTCGTCATGGAGATTGGGGTTGTGGTGAAAGTACTGTCTTGATGGAATATGTAAGTTTTCCATTTACTTACTCTCATATATTAGAATTTGTGGGAATACTGGTCTTTAGCGATTATGCGGGAAAATACTTACATTTCACAGCTGGAGGATCTTCAAATTGGTCCTCCTCTCCTTCCTCAGGATGCTCAAGCTAAAGCTCATTGTAGACTTTGGAGCGACCATGTATGTTGCCACAACTCTTCTTGCTTATGTCACACCACTAACAAATTTCTAGATTGATCGGAAAATCGTCCCCGCATTTTATCAACTTCTCCAGACCCAAGACTTCAATAAGCAAGCTGAAAGTACCGGGAAACTTCGTGAAGAAATCTCTCAAATCGTTGATGTTTGCGATCCCCAAGGTCCATTCTTCCTCGGCTCAACCCTTTCTTACACAGATGTTCATTTTGCACCCTGGATCCTTCGGTGCAGTCGGGTTCTTAAACATTATCGAGGTTGGCAAGATCCTCAACCCGGTAGCCGATGGGCAATTTGGTTCGATGCGATCGAAAATAATGAGTTTGTTAAGGCTACCACTAGTATGGATGAATTGTATATTGATAGTTATGAGAGATATGCGATGAATCGACCAAACACTAGTGAATTGGCCGATGCGGTCAATGGTGGTTATAATTTACCTTAGTTTGGGATGGGAATGGGGTTTGGATATGTGAGAGATGTATGAAGGATGGGCAGGTGGACCTATGAATGGGAAAGGACATTTAATTAATCATACCCTGCAATGCGGGATTACGATGTAGGTACAGACAGGTACGTGCAAAGATACATACAAATGCCAGCAATTTGAACATAGTGAATCTTGTGTGATTGGATGGAAGCTGGCCAATAAATTTGCTTTTCAATTTTGCTTTACAATTTTGCTTTACCTGCCTACCCAGATATTTTTGAATTTATTTCTGATTTGCCTACTTATGTGCTCGTACTTCAAATTCAGATTTTGTTTGGGTGAAAGGGGGGGAAAGGGGGGAGGGAATAACGATAGGACGTTGTTGATTAAGGAGAAGAGAAGAGACGATTGATTTATTCGAGTATGTTGATTTATACGAGTATGTGCATATATGAATTTTCATCCGAGTAAATATTAATTACAACTTATATTTATTTTCAAATCTTCACTTGATTCATATATCCATATATATTGAATTCACCAATGCATACCCAGATACCATGATCTCTTCGCAGTAGCTCCAGTACTTCCTCACTTCTCATCCTCCTCACCCTCCTTCCCCCCTCCGCCCCACAATCCCAACTCAAAAATCTAAGCAGCCATCTCCCCCGGCTGAAGCGTATCCCAATATCCACTACAAAAGCACCTCCTCTGCTGCATAACTAACCACTGTAACGCGGGCCTTTGACTCAACACATCTTCCATGACCGCTGCACACCTTGCACATCTTCTCCAGCGCTTTGTTGTCGTTATTGCTCCGTTTCCGTTTACTGCCCCTGTTGGTGGTGCAAGCCCAAAGGTTGCAAATCCAGGTATTGGTGCTAGGGGATTATCTCCTGAAACTGCTGCTGAGGATCCATTCGCAAGAGATTTATTCGTAGAAGATTTAGATGAAGAGGGGGGAGGATTATTTAACCATGTTTTTCTAAAACAATCCATTGTTAGTCCTGCATTTTTTCGCCGGGCTACACATTCTTTTTCCTCTTCTACTTCTAGCATTGTGAAATCTGCGAACCAGAGGTCTGAGGGCTCAATTTCGAGGCGGACACTAGATAGGTAGCCGATTCCTGCATTATCTACTGCTGTGTCGGATTTTTCACGCTTCTTGTTATCTTGCACTCTTCTGAAGAGATCTATGATGACTGGTTTGAACGCCGTTGGGATTTCTCCGCCAAAAAGCATTTTAATTTCAAGACCATTACGTGATGGTCCCATGAGATTATTGCCTGAGAGTGGTGGTTTATGATTTGCGTACGCGGATTTGACTGACGAAGTTAGGGATGAGAGGAGAGCTTCGAATGTCTTGATGCGGACTATGCAGTTACTTGTCAACTGGGCAATTTGTACATAAGAGCTTCTCAGAGCGGGGGAAATGCTTTGTTGTCCTGGTCCTCCTGGTTGGTTTTGAGCATTAGTGTTCGTCGCAATAGCTTTGCGAGCTACGTAGTCGAGATGTTGTAGACGGCGACAAATGGCAGTGAGGAAGCCGCGGGTAGGGGAGGAAAGGAGCAGGTGGAGGGTTACGTTATTTTCGGTGTGAAGATGGGCGAGGAGGTCAGGGAGTGAAAGTTTGGCGGGATTTGTTACAGACAGGTCTCCAAGTAGGTTGCTGGGAAGATCGAGGAGGGTATCGATTATCCATGCCATGAGATCGAGGACCCAGCGAACGGAACCAGCGAGGGCACTGATTACCTCTAAAGATGCTGTTAGCTTGATGAAATGATGTGATGAAAATAGTAAATACCTGGATCATCTAGGGGTGTTGAGGTCTTGTCGTGAGTTGGACCGGGAACTTTCATGTTTGCAGCCATAGTCACAAGCACAACAATGTTCCTTAATTGTAGAACAAGCCATGAGAATTTTCCTGCAAATTTGCGGGGATTAAAATCTCCTCTAAAACCTAGTGAGTTTTGGATGCTAAGACACAACTGTATCGTAGTATTTCGTATCAGCACATCGTAATGTGCTTCTTCCGAATAATCAACAGTGATCTTCAAAATCTTAGCTAACTCACTGAGCCAGTCATATGCAAGGTCTTGAATGTGTCAGTCAGTGAACAGAGTATTTTGACTAAACCAATGAGCTTACTGTCTTTTGTTTTTGCAAAATTATGAGCAGTCGCAATGATATCATCATAGTTTATCGACCTCATAACCGACGTGGAACAAGATATGGATAGAGCAGCTACCATCGCGGCATACCGTGCTAAATCTCATCAGCAACTGTTTCACTGGAAGAACAAACAATTAACATACGATCTTCCATACTTGATCCAATGTCTCCAAGATGATAGTCTAATTGTTTCCATTTGACCTTTCCATCGTTCCTAATTTGAGCCAACGAGCACGTACTTGGGGATAGCACAGCTTGTAAACCTAAAACATATCAGAAGAAAATTCAACATGATACGATTAACACTCACAAGGCTCGTCTTCGGTGTAAGAAAATCCAATCTGAGAGAGATGAGAAACCCGATCCAAATCTCCATCATTAAATGTCTCATTCATGGTGATTCGATCCCGGTAATCTACCGAACTATCGCTATATGCAAAGCAAACTATCTTTCCGAGGTATATGGTTTGCATGGCAATGACGATTTTATTGACTGTGAAACTTTCAAGCTTCTTAAGCTGTGCAGTAGACTACAAATGTGAGCACAATGTATATTAAATGAAGCATGTAACGTACGGGTTTTACCGATGGTGGACCATCGTTACCCTTACGCGATGACAAATGCTCAAAGGCAGAATGCACAGGTTGTTGGTTTCTGTCCATAAACTCCCACCTATCCACTGTGGAATAGACCTCTTGATTATAATGAGAGGTTGACCCAGGTAGATAGGAACGAACGGCCACAATTATCGGGGGGGTCATATGATTCCTACTATCTCCACATGACGATAAAAACTTGAGATGAGAAAGTTGTACCATTGATGATTCTAGGTGTGACACATTCAAAGTATCTCCTGGAACGTCATGCATCCAACTTGTTACAGTAAGTGGGTTGATTCGAAGCGATGCATTTAAGGATATTGTCATTGGGTTCACTTTTTCTTGTGTTCGAGGCAAACCCCAGTCTATACCAGCTCGGATTATGCGCAACTGCTTGGACCCGGTAGCAAGTGCAATCAAAAGCGAAGATGCTGACGAAAAGATTAGCTAGCCAATTCCTCTCACGATCATACACCAGCACTTACTTCTCTCTGCACATATTGCTGCGTGCGTGATCAAGTCATCGGATGAAACGATGCTCTCAAGTTCTGTATGTGACTCAAACCATTTATTGTTACCTTGTTGCCACAAGAGTCGTAATGATCCATTGGAAGTGACATATAAAAATGCAGATTTGGAGGGAATAGGATGGTTGGGTCCAAGAATAGGAGCTTGAGAGACATCGTACCGAAAGCCTGATGCTTCCTTAATTGTTGGACCGTGCTGTAGTCTACCGGTCTGCGTGAGAACAGGTTAGGACAGGAAAAATCTGTCAAAAAAAGAGTTCTTACCGGGCGATTTTGAAATGGGCCTAAATTCAACCAGAAGCAACCTACAACTGCATGTAAATCATCTGCAGGCTCAGGGCTACAAGGACGTATTATCCCAGGCTTGTTCAAGGAGGAGAATATTTGCAAAATGGTTACACGGCCAGCAGAGTCGATGACGGCCAATTCTGAGCCAGTCGGACTCCACGAAAGATGCTTCAATGGACCACCATCGAGATTATTCGTCAATTGAGGGATTAAGGTTGGTTTACTTAAACCCCATGTACCATCTGTAGGATGACAGCGTAGATTCCTCAACTCAAGACCATTTCCATTTGGAGTTATAGAAGCAATGCTTCCCCATTTTGACCAAGCAATACCTCTTCACATTGCAAGGTTAGTAGGACAACCCATTGAAGTCACAGGGTTCTTACTGGCAGCATCCACTTCCTCTCAGTTCATCAATCCTCTGGTGAAGTTCTTTTGATGGCGGTGGTCTAGAAGGTAAAGATAATCCAGCACCATCACCAAAGAGATCATCCATATCAACTTCCATATTTTCAACGTCCTCCATCATGAGTGGCATAACCTTTTGGCAATAGGCCAATAATGGTAGTGGATTCTTTGTGTCGGTCTAATTATGAAATGTAGGAATGACCTTTCATCGCTGCTTACAACTTGAATGTCTTTGAATATCTTTCAATAAAGTCGAGAGAATAGGTATAGTAGTGATTATTATGTAAAGATAAGATTAAGGATATATGACCAATAGTTACGAGGGACCCAGCTAATGCGTGATGATAACAATGAGGTTGAAAGATGCAGCCTTATTCATGTTGGATGAATTCAAAGTTCCACCTCGCCAAATTGCATGAAAAGTAGTGAGCTAGTAAGGATTAAGCGGGTAGACTATACCTAATATGATTATGAGTGGATCCGACCATGTTGCTATTGTTGCTGGGTGAATGGAGAAATGGAGTGAAGCGTCATAGAAGGTAAAAATGAGAAAAATCACAATAAACAAACAATTTGCTAACGTAAGAAAGAGAGAGGAGAGGGTTTCGGAACCCTAATGTTATTTCTATTAGTCTTTTATTGATATCGGAATTATCGAGACTATTTTCTTTCTTCAAGGGGATTCATTATATTAATATATGCTATGCGATGAATACTGGTAGATCTTCAGAAGAGAAGGAAAGAAGGAAAGAAGAAAAGAAAGAAAGAAAGAGAGGGAGAAGGAAAGATAATTCCGTCATTTCTAAGGGGTTCCAGTTCATTCATGTGCTACTGCCGGTACCAAGAATGTGCATAGCAGTACAAGACTAAAAATGACGGGGTAGTATCGCATGATAAAATAAATTGATTCCATTCCGAGGAAAATTCAATCAAAATTCGAATTTTATACAATTATAAAATAATTTATCTTTTACAATTCTTTCCTATCAATCCCTATTGAGAAATTCAATCGATCATTATGAATTTTGAGAGATTGTTGAGGTCTATGTATTAATCATCCTACTTACTCCGTTCTCCTGCAATCACAAAGACCCTTTGATTATTCCGGATTAGGCGAGACCATCCAGAATAGATTTATCATAACCAAACTAGTGCCATATCAAACTTAAAGGTTCTGCACTTCCCAGAAATATGATCTTATATCTTTCTATCCAATCCACAAACTCGAACCACCGACACCAACATCTACCTCAACAACAAAACCCCAATCCAATAGATTTGACTTCTCCCAAAATATCCTCTACATCTATCGAAGAAAAGAAAATGATCACTCGGAGTCATTAGAACATCCCCCTTTTTCAAATACTTCACCTAATTCTCATCCCTCAATTACCCTGACAGGAACGATGAACAGCTCATCGCCACTCTCTTCGCTTCTCTCTTCGCCTCTCTCCAGCATAGGCACCATATCACAACCGCCATCGCCTTCTCCGACGGGCGATTATCCCTCTCCACCATGTAGTAGTGTTACGGATACTAGAGTACCATCTGAGGCCGGTGATGCTCCAGATTGCGACGGACCTCCACCTGCCAAACGCCGGAAGATGACGCAACCAAAATCGACAGAGCTAAAACCTAGAACAACCGAGTATCTGGACTTGCGTAACTTTGGTGAAGGATCGGAAGAACAAATCTCTCAACAAGATGCGCAAATGAAGCGTTTGGTGAGGGTTCTGCGAGGCAAGCGGAAGATTGTGGTCGTGGCTGGTGCTGGGATTTCAGTTTCCGCTGGAAGTATGTCAGCTTAATTCCTCAAACGCCAATCCTTGCTAACAATATGATAAGTACCCGACTTTCGATCCTCCACTGGCCTGTTCTCTAGCCTTCGATCTCAACACAAACTTAAATCATCCGGAAAAGAGCTTTTTGACGCGTCGGTGTATAAAGACGATTCTTCGACAACCTCATTCCATTCCATGGTCCGTGAGCTATCCCACTTGACGAAAACTGCGAAACCTACACCCTTCCACCATATGTTAGCAACACTTGCAGAAGACGGCAGATTATTGCGACTTTACAGTCAGAATGTGGATGGAATTGATACATCGCTAGAGCCACTTGCCACTAGGGTTCCATTGAATACTAAAGGACCTTGGCCCAAGACAATTCAACTCCACGGTGGACTAGAAAAGATGGTTTGCTCAAAATGTGGTCACTTGGAAGACTTTGATGGTGCACTTTTTGAAGGCCCAGAAGCGCCGGATTGCGACAATTGTGTCGAAATCGACTCGGTCAGAATTGCTGCAGGTTCACGAAGGCACGGCATTGGCCGGATGCGACCTAGAATGGTGTTATATAACGAATACAATCCAGACGAAGAAGCAATTGGGGCAGTCAGTGCAGCGGACTTGAAGAAAGTGGCCGATGCAGTTATTGTTGTTGGTACTAGTCTTAAGATACCTGGCATTCGTCGTCTCGTCAAAGAAATGTGCAGTACGACGCGGGATCGTAAGAATGGGTTTACTGCCTGGATCAACCTGGACGGTGAACCTGGTGGTCCCGAATTTAAGGATTGTTGGGATATGATTGTGCGAGGTGAGTGCGATGAGGTCGCTCGCCATGCAGGCTTGCCAAAATGGGACGACAAAGACCTTGGCCAATATACCGTGATTGCAAACGAAGTTGGATCTGCAAATAAACGTGGAATTGATAAGGTGCTGGTTACACCTGCTCGCAGTACTGCAGCGGCGGATGCATTCCCTACACCTGGAGCTAGCCCACGAATGCAATCGCCGACACCTACAAATGCTTTCTTGAAGTTGAAGGTGATTACAAAACCAAAGGGACCGGTAGAAAAGACGACTGCCACAAAGTCAACAAAGAGGAAGGCACCTTCCGATCCCAAGGTCAAGAAACCAAGGGCACCTCCAAAGCCCAAAACGAGCTCGAAACTGAAGAAACAAATCTTACCTGGAGAAAGTTTGAAACTTTCTATGGCTACTACCAAATCATCGGGTGTGGGGGAGACCAAGACCATGAAGGACAATCCAAGGAAGAAATTGCCCTCTAAACGAGAAAGAATCGAACCAGCCAAACTAGAAAATCCATTCTTAGGATCAAGTACTTCCGCATTATTCCCAAATCTGAAGCCCGTTGTACCAATAGTATCAGTACCGCTACCTACTATCCGTCCAGAAAGTACATCACCTAAAAAAAATCATCCCCCTAATAGAGTTAAATCCTCGCGTCTATCTGATACGCACACCATTCCTGAGACGCCGAGTCCTTCTAGAAGTCTGAATAGTATAAACTTTGATCGTAACGAAACGATCACTCCACCATCAATTCCCAAAAATATGGACCTTCTCATCGATCATTAAAATGATGTTTAATGTTATTCAACACCTTCTAATATTTCCTCATTTGTACATAAGACTCTTTTTTGTTACATTATTCGTCCGCTACAGAACATTCACGTTTTGTAACTGACACTTTACAATCTTCCCATCGTAAACCTTTCATGGTTTGGAGTCTCCGGCGTTTTTACATAATGATCATGCGAAATGTTACGACATGATATGGGATCGAAGCATATTATACACGGCGTATTGGGTTTATAATCAGATATTCACGGGTCATACACGTTGTATCGACGTAGCATGGTATATGCACAAAAGATACAAATAATGCTGTAACCTTATATTTGATTTTTGGGGTCACTATTCGTGGTACCGAATACATGGTGGCTTTCTGGTTTTTTTTTTCTCGGTTACGTTTTTTTCTCATCTCGAGATATGAGAAAATGCGATTGGAGTTTTGCATTGCTGGGTAGTGGAGAGAGGAATCGCATGTTCTTATGGGTGTGATGGGAGACTTTATTTTATAGATTCGGGCATATGCAAAGTTAGACGAATGGAACGATGCAAAAGAGCGAGATGTAGATGCTGGTGGCAAGCAAGGGAGGAAGAGGAAGGAGAGTATCTTCATAATATTAAGATACATTCGTAAAAAAAAAATGTCTCGAGAGTTTTGTGGGTACATATATAGGTACTCTAGCGTATAGAGGATATTCAATGATATCTGCGTTCCTTATAGTAACTGGGCGGAGAGATTGAATATCAGATGCATCTTGATTCTTTTGTGAATATCAGTAAGATTTCTTCCATGAATTCCTTCTCATATGTAAATACTGTAGTTAACAGCCCCCAACATCTCTCCTTTCTCCTCCCAAAAAGACAAGCAAGCAAACAAACGAGCAAGCGCAAGTAAGCAAGCAAGCAAATTCAGTCAGTGGATTGGATCTTTAATCTATATGAAATGGAATACTCGAGTATATAATATATATATTAGATAGTAGTAGTAGTAGTAGTAGTAGTAGTAGTAGTAGTAGTAGTAGTAGTAGTAGTAATTGGATCTATTTTCGAATAATTATGAAGGGGTATTAGAGACTTGTATATTATATAAGTATATAAGTATATAGCTCGAATGGAAAATTAGGGTTTGGTGGTTGTGGTGAGGAGGAGTATTAATGATGTTGATATTGATATTGATATTGATATTGATATTGATATTGATATTGATATTGATATTGATATTGAGAATTTGGGGAATTCGATGGTAATGTATGTGGACACTTGCTTGTTGCGGTTGGCAATGGATAGGTTTTCGTTGTTATTGTTATTGTTATTGTTACTATTACTATATTTTGGTATATCTTTCTTTTAAACTCTCTTACTGATTCCAACCTTGAACTTCCTACAGTAGATGTACAATCACAGTACAGTATAACTGGCAATCTCCTTACATCTGACTCTGTCTTTCTATAGTGATATATTTGAGTTTTGAGAGCTTGAAGATATTTCTTGTGGCATTATCATAGTGTAGCGGATGATGATATTTTAAGTACTCTCCTCGTATAGAGATATAGGTATTCACTATACAATAACCAACATCCGGGCCCACAGTCGAAGTAAACAGCACCTTGATAATGGAGCATTTACATCTGGAGGTATAAATACATACAGGACAATCTATTCCATATTGGGAACTTTATAGAAATAATCAGATTCTACAACCAAAGAAAGTGATGTTCCGCGACTATACTATGTTACTGTACCTCGATGGAAGAGCCGAGAGTGGTACTTGCTTGGAATATAGTTTCTATTTATTTAAGTATTTGAATTTGCGAGGTTTCCTTGCGAAAGGGAAGATGCTGTTTTTATTGTTGGTTGCAATGGGTGAAAATAGTTAAAAGGGGTGATTATACTTGTGGTGATTGATGGTGAAGAGAATTTGTGAATATAATATGGGATATGGAAATCAATAGCAAGACACATTTTATATAATACATAGCAATTAAATGGATAATTGAACAAAATTTCTCCAACAAAGTTACCGTGGAGTTTTACGCAATATCTAGAAATTGGAAGTATCAAGTATCAAATATCGGGTTACAAGAACCATCTCCAATCCACACCAGTGTTGTCTCATAGCTACCTATATTTGATCCTCAAACGAGATATTCATCTTTTATATAGGTAGGTAGAATACTTGTTTTCCTTTTCTGATATTTTCCCTGTGGAAGTTTGTTCCTTCACTCTTGTTCAATCGTTATATTTCTCTCCGTTATCTAATATACTATACGATATATTGCTCCTTCCTCATCAAGGTTTCCTCAAATACTGAGTGTGTCTTTAGCCATGTAACGTCCCTTCCTATCAACTCTTTTTGTGATTTCTACATATATAAATACCTTCAGGTTCCACCTGTATTAGGATCTCTTAGGGAGAAACGAGTATTGGAATATCCAAGGATTTGTAGGATGCTCGGGGAAGTTCGTGTGGGTTGGTCGGTTTCTGGTGCGTTTATGTGGTATGCAATGGAATGGTATCGCTGCATAAAGGAAAATGGATGGGTAAGGAGAGACGAGAGGTCTCTGTTTTTGTTGAATGGTGTTGTTGTCATTTTGATATCTTTGACTATACGCATTGTCATTTCCATCTATCTCTATTCAAGATGCCAGCAAAAAATATGAAGTTTATTTAGCCCATCATCCTCCCCTTTCTCTTGGGTATTTTTCTTCTTCATATCTCTCAGATTTCTCTTTCTATCTCCACCACTTTATCTTCGTTTCTTCTGTTTCTGGTAATAATATAACACGGATTTTTCAACCCGTTTTGGTTACAATACTTTTGAAGCTTATAGGTCTTACACACTACCTATCGTTCATCCATCATCCACTATTAACCCCATCAAATCTTCCCAGACATAAAACCTTCTTCCCATCTAATCAAAACAAATATTAGAGCGCACTATAAAAATAAAAAAGGAGCAAAAGATGAATCCAGGCTGGGGAAAAGTTCTTTTGTCGATAGTGAAAATTAACCTCTAAAGTTTAAAGGTATATATATATATGAGAAGTAAAAGAAGGGAAGAATGTAATTGAGATAAATAAAGTAGATAAAATCTATATATAAGATCTGGAGAGATTAATTAAAAGTTGATGATGAGAATACAGTCATGGAGATAATGATATCACGGTATTAACAACTCTTAGGAATCTAAGATTTATAATAATTATAACAGCTATCATACCCAAACAATCCCTGACAATCATTATCAAATAATACTATTTACTATATACTATATACCAACAAAACCATTCCATTTCTCATATCTATCTCATTTCTCCTATTATCTACCCCCTTTCCTTTTAATTTCCAGAAAGTAATCACAACACTCCATTCATCAAGCCAAGTCCACAGCACCAGCACCAGCACCAACACCAGCACCAACACCAACACCAACACCAGCACCAACACCAGCACATAAACAAACACACACCTATTAACCTACCATCTCCTCCAAACAATATTACAGAGATAAAGATCCCCTTTACTTTCCCTTTCTTTTCTTCTCCACCCCCCAATCCCATCTTCCCTATTTATCGATATCTCTGCATATCCAACCGCTTCCGTTTCCGCTTCGTCTTCATCCCGAACCCCTATCTCCTAATCCCAGAACTCTATTCCCCCTTTTCAGCTCTCGCTTCGAGTATTTCGATTTGATTCCTTTGACTCTTCTCTAGAAGTATGTGGATGAAGTGTGAGGATGAAGTGTGAGGATGAAGTGTGAGGATAAAAGTGTGAGGAAAAGAGTTATGAAGAAAAACACACGAAAAGTATAAAAGTACAACTTCCCCCCCCCCAAAAATGAAAAAATGAAAAAATAAAAAAATAAAAAGAAAGTGGATAAATTCATCATTAGGTCTATAACAACATAATTGTAGCACGAGAGAAATCAAGTAAAGAAAAGAACAAGTAATAAGTAAGCAAGCAACAATATAAAGTTAAAAAAATTAAAGGGTAGAATAACCACCAGGTCGGGAATACCTGAGCTCTACTTGTGAGAAATCAAGTTAAGTCTACTCACTCTACAAAACAAAGGAGTATTTGCATATATCCGATTCAATCCAATTTAATGCAATTCAATAAACTGCAATCCAATCCAATCAAACCCCAATCCAACCCCGATCCATCTCCAATTCTCCCACATACCTAAATCATTAATTCTTCTCCCATACCTTAAAGGCTAAAACTATCCTGGTGCCATTAATGGGAGCTCAAACCAGATATCACAAACCCTCCGTCTCCGTCTCCATCTCCATCTTCGTCTCCACCTTCACCTCAACCTCAACCATCACCGCACCACCAAAAACTCAAACAACCTCCTTATTAACCTCCGTCTGCACGACCTCATCCGATGCATTCCCCTTCTCTACAGCCCCCGCATGACCATGAGCACGTCCCGCCTTCTGCTCACCCGCTAACCCCATCTCGGCCGCAAACGTACTATGCGGCACCCACTTCGCACTAGTCCTAGGCGTCGTCTCCTCCAACATCCTATCGACCTGTTCCAGTGACAACCCCTTCGTCTCGGACACAAAGAAAAACGCAAACAGCAAACTCAACACGCAAAGCGAACCCCACATAAAAAAGACTTTAGCGCCCAGATTTGCGTCGCCTTTTTGGGTGCCGACGAGATACGGAGTGATGACTCCGATGATGCAGTTCCAGAACCAGTTGGAGGCGGTAGAGAGACCAACACCGCGGGAGCGGATGGGAAGGGGGAATATTTCTCCGACGACGACCCAGGCGGCTGGGCCCCAGGTTGTGGCGAAGGCGGCGATGTTGAGGCAGATGACTTTGGGTGGGGTTAGTATGTATTGTGATGAGTGATTTATGGTGGAAGGATTGAGGGATATATCTTTGAAGACTTACAGGCAATCATAGCCGAAACGGCAGCGGTGTTGTGCTTGTCAGCTCCACCAGCGGTGACACCAATGATACCAACTAGGAACTGGAAAGTGATCATGCAGGAAGCACCGATGAGAAGGATGGTACGACGACCGAAACGTTCGACGGTCCAAAATGCGAGAGGGGTAGTCAACATGTTTACCAAGGAGGTGACGAGGGAGATCAAGAACGGATTCTGGATCGTTCCGAGCGATTTGAAGAAGACATTTCCGAAGTAGAAGATGAAGTTCTACGAAATGTGGATTAGTACTGATCGACACTGATGTGATGGTCCAATGGGTAAAACCATGTAACCTGGAGGTGCCAAAATGGCAGGTGGGCATATCACTTACGATACCAGTGAACTGCTGCATACATTGGAGCATGATTCCAGTGAAGGTTCTGCGAACGTTACTGGAACCATCGAACATGGATCCTGCATGTGAGTAAGCAAAAGATAACGGATTTCGGACAAACCGAAGTCACAAACCTTTGAAGCAATTAGTCCATTGGGAAATGTAGGACGTTTGTGGGACAACTGAGAGTTCGTATTCATTATTTGCGATAATTTCCGCAAGTTCGTCCTACGATCATGTTAGGAAGACATACAACGTTAAACATTCAGATGCACTTACTTGAATATATTCAGACTCGATTGGTTGACCACGGACATTGGATAGAGATTGGGCAGCATCTTCAAGACGACCTTTCTTAACATAATAACGGGGTGATTCGGGAAGGATGAACAGTCCACCTGCCAAGACAATCGCCCATAAAAATTGAAGTGCAATTGGGATTCGGTACGAGCCAGTATCAGCCCGATTTTGTGTAGCGTAGACAACGCAATTGGCAAGTAAGATTCCGATCGTGATACAGAATTGATATCCGGAGACCAGGGCACCACGAACTTTTTTCGGAGCAATTTCTGACATGTACAAGATGACTGATAACCGGTTAGACAATTCGAGGCTGAAAGCTGATATTGAATGAGACTTACTGATAGCAGAAATGAATCCAACACCAGCACCAGCAATGAGACGACCTGCAACCATGAGACCAAGACCAGTGGAGGCGGTTTCCATGATACATCCGACGCAGAAAACTGCACAACCGGTAATAATGGTCAAACGACGTCCAATTGTGTCCGCCACATCACCAGCGATAAGAGCCCCAAAGAAAGTACCACAAGAAAGGATGGAAGTTGTCAAAGATTGGTTGCTAGCAGAGATGGCGAATGCGTCCAAAGTTGCCTTGGGGGCATCCGCAGCAGGTTTTGGTAATCCAGTATATTGAGTGATGAAATAAGGCATTGCCAAAACACTACAAATCATTAATATCTGAGTAAAGCATATGAAAATGTTGAAGAACATACCCAGACATCCAACCTGTATCATATCCGAAGAAAATACCACCGAATGCTGCAAAAGCACACCTGGGCAAGTGTCAGCCATTATGTTGAGCTCGAAAGATTTGCAATTGACATAGGGAACTTACATGAAGTATGCCTTGGCAGTGACTGGAGCCTCGATCTACAATCCATACGATTAGCATTCGTAGATAGACATTCGATAATCATCATCAATGATGTGTTGCCGTCGAAACAGTAGCCTCGAAAACGCTTGATAGATATCCAAGGGGCCATAGCAGCTAAGAAAACATTACTTACACGAGACGTATCCGTCGTGCCATGAACAACTGCTCCCCCAGGCATGATGAAAATGTTGCTATTCAATTGACGCGAAAAGTTGTTATTGGTCTACCTGTAAGAGTATGGAGATGCAGGCTTGTTCAGATCAACAGAGACCAGGAGAACTGATTGTAGAGACCTGGGGATTCTCCACACTTTATTTATGCACAGGAAAACCCAGGCCTGTCCATTGCTGAACTGAATAAGTCCAACCGGCCGTACTCGGACCAGTCAACATGCATGATATGAATCAAAACAATCGCTCGAGTTGGCAAGAAACAAGCCACGAAAGAGCTACCCCTGCGAGGCTGCACCTAATTTTCTGAGAAATGTGTGCACGCGCTTTGTACGCCCGTATCCCTTTTCCAGGAAACCTTTGGCTATGAGCTTATACCTCATCCACGGTTGCCAAGTAACCGGGGATATACATGATTTGTTGCAATCACCCTCCTACAATCAATCTCATCCGTGTTAAACCGTTTAAAGAAATTTTTGGGTCTCCAACCAAACAATGCCATGCACAATAGAATGCGGAGGTGTTGCCCTCGTGGGGAACGACTAGTTCGGGGTTGAGACATGCGGGGGACATGGGGTGAAGTGGTGTCACATAAACCATACAATATACCAGGGGTAGCTTTCTACTGAATTCCTTGGAAAACGAGCAAGTCGGACCGAATTGTAGCACGAAATTTGACAAATATAGTGGAGAGTAAAGAGGGATAGATCATTGTATGGTAGGAAAGAATCAAACACTGGCAGAAATAGGAGTTTAGTAAGCGAGAACGAGTATCAGATTAACATTCAGTGCTGGTAAAGAGTAGGTGTTCATTAACTTGATAATAAGCTCTTCAGTCAAGAGTCTTGACTGATGCAGCAGAGCAGATAACCGGGGTTGGTAAGTTTGTGGTGGAAAAGCTTATCCCTCGACGCATCCCAATTTGCCCTTAATTTGCCATGCAGATTTGTATCCATAAGAACTCATGCTCCCATCCACTATGTGCGCACTTGCTTAAATGGGCTAGTGAAGAGGCTTCAAATCTGCAAGCCTTCGCTATGGGTTAATTCACCGAATAGCGGTCTTATTACTATAAATTGGCATTTCTTCTTCTTTTCCTAGCTTCAATTGAGCATCTTACGCTGAGTCCTGAAGTACAAGTGCGGCGTAGTAATATGAGTGGCCATTACACGCGAAAAAGTATTGTACAACTCGCCAGCCCGCCCCCTGGCTCTTTATGTTGTAAGTTATAAAAAAAACTTTCCTTCGCCGTCGGAAATATTTGCACAACTGTCACTTGATTCATTTAGGCTTCAATAAACTCCAATTGACACGAGTCACGCGAGATCTAGATCTTAGCAAAGCGTGTTGGAAATAAACATAGCTGGCATTCTTACCACCCAATCTCAGCTCCTACCCGAATTAAATTACGGATAGATTCAAGAATTGTCAAAATCATCACCATGCGGTGCCTTTCATCTCCTCTGTCCCGTCAGCTCATCCTCATCTTCCATTGGTCAGTGATGTTCCCAACAATGCTGGCCAAAACCATTGCAGTAAGCGTCCGTTGTGAGAAATTTGGCTATCGTGCCAAGGATCACATACTCCCTCGCCTCACCAGTCACTCCAAGTCCTCTCTCGTACAACACGAAAATGTAACACGGCATGAACACCCAGCTCCAGAAGGTCTGTGACCTCAAGGTACAACTTCATGGATGTATATTAGATTATCGTTGCACATCACTTTAGAATATCGTTCGATGATGTAGATGTAAATGAATATGAGGCTTGAAGACTTTTTGCTGGCCGGCCATGTTGTGAATATTAGGTTTAACCCTAAGTGAAAGAAAGGGTAGATGAAAGGCTAGATGAAAAGTTGGATGAAAAGCCATATGAAAAGCTAGATGAAAAGTTAGATGAAAAGTTTGACCGTGCACACGTGGGGAAATAACAATTTTGCGGAGATTAGCGTAAGATGGGGCTGTTCTGGGGTTATCCTGGGGTTAGCTTTTCATGATTAATAATCCCATGTACTGAGGCGGTCCTAAGGGAAAAGATGACTTGGCTTAAATGTAAACATAGGCAACTCTTCGGAAGAGAAGAACCGAAAGGAAATATCATAAATATAAATGATATCCGGCTAATATACTTTAATCTTTTAGTCACTAATTGTCTCATATTATCAGCCTCAAATCTGAAGTCTATCAAAACGTGTTCGCACATCATGTCTCAATGTCTGTCTGTATAACGAGCTAGCTCTATCATAGACTTAGGAACTAAATCGTACTCGACACCTTCTACCGCTCGCACTCTATGTACATATTCTCGTATCGTGTCTCTCATCAAGTGACTAATATAAGTTGCTTGATTTGGACCAAACGCCGGTGCAATCCCCACAATAATTTCCCCTTCTCCCATGCAATGAGTTTTATCAACTCCACCCCACCATTAACCTTCCCATGACCCAGTCAACCGTGCGCCAGCCCATGCCGTGATTTGAGCCAGTGTAAAATATGATAATCCCATCATCTAAACGCCAATGGAACCTTCTTCAAGACATTAGAATCTCTCACCGTGAGATTAAAGCACTTCTGACATCCTCTTCACAAACTCTCATCTTGAAGCCTCTGATTCTACCCTTTCCTTCCTGACTTTCGTGTACATAGACGCAACTGCTTGTGTAGATTGTCCTGGATTAGGCCAGTAGGTCATTACATATTCCCTAGAAAATGTTAGCAAATGCACTGTTTAAAATTTGGAAGATAAGAAACCAACCACAGGCTATCCTTCAGTTTATTGTCAACCGATCCATCTTCCTGAGGCGCAGTGATAGAATCAATAAACAGTCCAGTACTATACAGCTCCTCTTTCAAAACCCCAGCACGTTCCTTTTTGTTTGGAATGTTCTTGGCGGTGCCATTTTGGAGACGTCGGAGGCTGTCCTTGATTGGCTTGAAAAGTTTACGAAGCATTTCGTTCTGATCCGGTTCACCGTTGTCGGATTTACGGTACTTGGGACGACGTTCTAGATGTTTCTCATCGTCTCCATCACTATACTTCCTCTTCATACCAGGCGTTGAAGAACCATAACCTCCGCTTTCCCGACGAGAATCACGAGAATCGTTAGCGTTGTGACCACGAGCTCTATCTCGCTCTCGATCACGACTGTTGTGATCGAATGGTCGAGATGATTTCTTGATCGGTGGAGCAGGAGAAGCAGAAACGGAGCCTCTTGGCTCGGATCTTCTGGATCCGTTCCGCTCGTGCTTCTTGTTGTTTCGATGGTGGTTCTCCACGGCACGCTTGGCAGCTTGATTATCTGAATACTTGGCTTTCAAGACAGATAGAAGATAATCCGCTCGCCTAACCAAGTGAACAGCCCCGGGAGCCTTGGCGACCTTTTCATCTGCTTTGCTTCTTTCTTCTTTCTTGTCTACACGGTGTTCTTCAAGGAACAACTTGTCCCCGAGTCCCAAGTCGGTGTCATCTCTGATCTGGGTCCAAGCACCGTAGCCATGCCTATGAATCCCGACAAGAAGCATGCCATCTTCTTTAGCACCCCATTCACATGAGTAATGAGCACCTTTAGATGCGTCGGTGATGCGAAAGGTTTTGAAATCAGGGGTGCTTCCGACAACATCTCTTAGCATTCTCATTTCGCCTGGACGTTCCACGATAGTCTCGGCATTGACTCTCTTTACTCCAGAGTAGTCAAACAATACTGCCTTTCTATCCTTCTTGGTCAATGGCTTATTGGTTGCACGCTCCAATGCTTCGACCCTTTCGTTCTCTTCCTTTAGACGTCTGCTACTCTCTTCGGTAAGGGCCTTCAATGTAGCTTTCATCATTTCCTCATCGCGGCCCACAAGCCGGGCTTCTTTTACAAGTTCTTCGCCACGATCTTCCATCGATCCATATCGAAGATAAGCTTTCATCAAGTTTCTTGTTTCCTTCTCATTGAGAGGACGCTTCGGGTCCAAACGATTTGCTTGAGCTTCTCTCTTCTCCTCGAGCTCTTCTTGCTTAGCTTGGTCACGCTCGCGCTTCTTTGCAAGACGTTGCTCTCGCTCGACCTCAGCTGTGTTTTTCATGGCAGCCTTACGCGGCGCATTTTCTTCCACGACCTTGGCGAGGTATTCTTCATGAGCTCGTTTTTCTTCCTCAGCTTTAATTCCCTCCAACTGATCTTTTGGGATAATGTCGTCCCATTCTAAGTCAATCTTGACGTCGGTATATTCGAAACTTCTAAGGAAATCTTCGCCTCCATCTGCAACCATGCCTTCTGGTACTTCAGTCTGGTGCTCTTCGGCATTCTCGAGGACAGAGTCAATGTCTAACTCTTCAAGTTTTTTCTGGTTTCCAGATTGTTCGAACATCTTCTGGCCTCTCTTTTTGAGTATACGAGAGATATCGTCGGAAGATTTGGGATCATCAATTTTACCGGCCTTGGCAGCTTTCTCGCGAAGCTCCTTCTTCTCTTTATCGGTCACACCTCGTTGTATGGTAATGAACTCCAGCATCAGCTTGTTGCGCGCACGCTCAAGAATCTCTTCTTCGACAGTTTCCTTCGATACAAGTCTGTAAATGCTCACAGGCTTCTTCTGTCCAATACGATGTGCACGAGCCATGGCTTGCAAATCAGCTTGGGGGTTCCAATCAGAGTCAAAAATTACAACCGTGTCGGCTGTCATCAAGTTGATACCGAGACCTCCGGCACGAGTGGAGAGGAGAAAGCAGAAGTCATTGCTATCCTCGGCGTTGAAATGGTCAATGGCTTGACGTCTTGGGCCCGCAGCAACAGTACCATCAAGGCGTTGAAATTGGTAGCCACGAAGTTGAAGATAGTCACCAAGGATATCAAGCATCTTCACCATTTGACTGAAAATCAAAACGCGATGGTTGTCCTTTTTCAGTTTGGCGAGTAATCTGTCAAGAAGCATCATCTTCCCACTGCTGGCAATCAAGCCCTTCAACTGATCGTCTCGCCTCTCACTACCTTTCAAAATCTTCTCCTCTGCGTTGGGGAACATGTAGGGATGATTGCTAGCCTTTTTGAGTTCCATCATGATGTTTAACAAGGACTGCTTTTGACCTTTAGAACCTTCATTCAAGGCGGCATAATTGCGAGTAAGGATATTCTTGTAGTAATCTAGCTGAACATCTGATAGCTCGACGCGAATGATTTTTTCGCTTTTCGGTGGCAAGTCATTCTCCACTTTCTGCTTTGTGCGGCGGAGAATGTATGGCTGGATTTTGGTGGTAAGTGCTGCAATTTTTTCACCAGCAGCTTCATCGGTTAGGTCCATATCATCTTCGATGTCCATTTCACCTGGCATGAGAAAGTCCATGAGGGCCGACAACTCGCCCAAGGTATTTTGAACCGGGGTGCCGGTGATTAACAAACGACTGGGAGCCTTAAAATCAAGCAGTTTTACATACAGCTGAGATTCACGGTTCTTCAGACGATGAGCTTCATCGACGCCCATGAACTGCCACTTGATTTGCGCCAAAAAGGTAGAGTCTGCCAGAATGTACTCATAAGAAGTGAGAAGAACGTTAAACTTTGGACGTCTGGGGTTTCCATCGACCAGTAGTTCATACTCACGAATGACCTGGCGTGAAGATTCTTTGCCATTGTAGACGACATAGTTGAGACTTGGTGCCCAGTTATCGAAGGTATCAGCCCAAGCAGGAATGGTAGTAAGAGGAACTACGACGAGATGTGGGCCTTCTTGGCCTCTATCATTGCGGAGCCAATTCATAAATGCAACAGTCTGGACGGTCTTGCCTAGTCCCATCTCATCAGCGAGAATAACATTCTTGTTCTTGCACCAATTGTACGCCAGGAAATTGACACCAGTAATTTGGAAATCCCGCAATTGTCCGTTCTTGATATAATCTGGCTGTTCACGAATAGGAACATGGGGACCTCTGGTGTCCGGGTTTGACTCTTTTCGATCTGAGACCAAAGATCTAGAGCTGCGATCCAAAAAGTGGTCGATAGCATCTTGAGCTTTCTCACTGATGAATGAGGCAGTTTCCCATGTGCAAGATTCGTAGTAAAGACCCTTCCACTTAATGAAGTACTCGGTTTCCTCGTCGCCTTCTCGCGAGCCAATAACCCTCTCAACCTTTGTATAGTCCTCTAGAGCATCTGCGTCGCGTTCTCTATCGAGCATCCACTTTTCTTTTTCTTCTGGTGGTATATCGGCGCCTTGCGTCATGTAGATATCCTCGAGGACAATCTTTCGGTAGTAGTTTTCGAGGCGCCTGAATCCACGAACGCCCGCCAAAGATGCTGTGGTCTCCCAAGTTGCATGGCAGTGCGACTTGCCCTGCCACTTGATGTAGTAGTCGAAATCATCCTTGGTGAGCTCTTCATCTTTTGCATCCTTTGCATCTTTGATCTTGTGCTTCAAGACGACATCGATATATGGCGAGGTATCTTCAACATCTTCTGCCCATTGATTTGGTGTCATCATTTCAGATTGATCCTCAAGGTCTGGATCACTTTCTTGGTAAGCACCGGTCGTGACTTGTGCAGCACGTCGACTGTTCCACCTCTTCTCTTGGTATTGCGGAGCGAGATTGCCGGATTCTAGTTGGCGACGGCGATTCTTTTTGGTGGTATTTCGTGCTCGTAAACTACCATAAGTATCGGTTTCGTCTGTATCAGAAGCAGTTGCAGACTGCAGAACTGGCGTCTGGCGTTTGGAAGCTGCGTATAACATTAGCATTACACGACAGCCAATTTATCCATGACAAGGCACCTACATTGTTGGGAACGCTCTGGCTTCCTACGCTTATTTCTATGAACTGCAACGGCATCGGAATCTTCCTCTTCCTCCTCATCATCAGACTCGACCTATAATGATCAGCACTTGTATCTAACTGTATTACATGCTGCAAAGGAATGTGATAAATCGGGACGACATACAATAGTTCGAGTTTGTACTGGACGCGCCTATAGTTACAAAAAATTGTTAGCATTTGTTCTTGGGGATATGGAAGTGAAAATGCTTTACACTTCTTCGTAAGCCGTATAGTTCGGGATTCTCTAGCATGTACCGATCTTGATCCATGCCTCCCGACTTGCGTTTAGCAGGACGCGATGACTCGACAGTGCTCGAACGCTCCGATCGTTGGCCATTGAAAGCTGCTGCTGCAGGAGTGTCTTCTTCATCAAAGTCTGCATCATCGGATTGTTCCTGATCTTCAGGCGACGAGTCTTCAGAGGCATCGGAATCTTGAGCACCAAACTCGGGTTGGCGGTTTGAGGGGGCCGGCGAGGGTTCGTCGACGGTAGGGTTGCCAACATCGGACAGTTCGGACTCGCTTTCGCCCGGGGAGTCATCATTCGATGGCGAAGATCTTGCGAATGATTCATCGCGTCCATTGGACATATGTAACTGGGATATCGAGGTCATTACTTCGATTGTATCCTGCGGGGCTGCGACGACGATATTAGCTACAATGAACGTTATGACCTCAAGATTGTGTATAGTGAAAACTCTGACAATCGCACGAATGCCTAGGGAAAAAGTCCGCGATTATATATACACCACGATTGCGGAGAACACAGCAACAACGGCATGCTGAATGTCATCGGCGCATTCTCGTGTGCTCAACGTCAATCTCGCGATGAAGGGCGATGGAATGACACCGGTCGATTGAGGCAAGCTCAGAGAGCATTTTTGTGCCAAAGTACGTGATAAGAGGAAGAAAGTAGCAACGGAAGAGTGATATGAGTGAAGATCATGAAACTCTATATAGCTTGAAGACTGTACAAGGAGATATGAAGATGGAAATGATGGCAGTCGAGGATAGCAGATTCATTATGACATTGGGTATATGTACGCGACGTTTTGTGTGGAATTTGTGGGAGAACTGGAAAACTTACAAGCCATATTTAAAAAGGCCCCCCTGATACGAAAATAATTAAGACACAATCGGTGGAATAAAGAGTATACAGTCAAATAATGTTGTGGTGTTGGAGACTTCGGACGTTAAAATTGGAGAGCGGATCTGGAGGTCTTCAATCAGTGATGAATTTCCATAATGATTGACATGAGCAGCGGTCAGTGATATGATAGTAGGCTACCGTAGTTAACCGAACAGAGCTAGGCAATTTATAGTAGTTTCACGTGATATCTGACTGTGCCAATGCGCTAGGACTTCAGGCTAAGATAGTAAACCCTATGAGAATAAAATCATCGAGATACAAAAATGCCTTCTCTTCATTCTAATGATATAATAGCATACCTTATCAGCAGATGAACTTGATGAAAATTAGCCTTACTTATAAATAAGGAATTGATGAGTAGATTTATCTTGGTTTGATATAAAAATCTTGAATGGTTGATTTGATAAATAATTTTAAAGATGAGTCAACGATCTTAAAGTGATTTGTTGTTGTCCATTTGAATTGGTGTCTACAGAGTACATCCTAGGTATCTACGGTATGTTCATTGTTCTCTACGGAGGATGCTCTAGTGGGTACAGCAGGAAGTCATTGTACCTATGAAACCTGTTCTCCCCAACCAATAATATTCATTGTGTAATAATCGAAATTCAATGCGATCTACTCTAACACTAAAGACTTTTTAACCTTTCACCATCATATTGATCAGACCTTATATTCATCTGCAAATCTCTAACCCATACACCACTTCCAGTTGTCTTGGACAAGGAAAAAGAAGCTCAAGCTCAATATAATCTGCAAATTCTTCCCAAAACTTTGTTATTTCTCTTTTAACCACAACTTTCTAGTGCTCAGTGAGAGCAATAGCCTCCAAGATGTCTGACAAACTTACCCGGTATGCAGTTCTTGTTCTGATCACAACACAATGCTGCGCGAACATGCGAACATTACATTTCCTACTCCTGCCATTGTCAAAAACTATTTATTGAATAATTTGCTGATTCGCTCCCTTCTAGTATTGCTATCATCAGTACTGACAAGGTGCGACAAATTCTGCGTTGAGCTCTGCCCCACCACATACCCCGCCATATGAATATCACTGACAATATCCGCCATCTAAATAGTGCAAGCCAAAGGTAAATATGCTCATCCAATCTTCTCCGCACATTCTACAAGTTGCTAATCGTCTATTTACAGAAATGTAGACAAGAATGCAAGAAATCCTGCCCGGTCGTTCGAAGTGGTCGCCTCTGTATCGAAGTTACCCCTGAGTCGAAAATTGCCTTCATCTCGGAGAATCTGTGCATTGGATGTGGTATCTGTCCTAAGAAGTGTCCATTTGGTGCTATCAATATTATCAATTTGCCGACAAATTTGGAGTCTCACGTAACTCATCGATACTCTGCCAACAGTTTCAAGCTGCACAGATTGCCTACACCACGTCCAGGACAAGTTTTGGGATTGGTCGGTTCCAACGGTATTGGAAAGAGTACAGCACTCAAGATTCTCAGTGGAAAATTGAAGCCAAATTTGGGTAGATATGATAACCCACCTGACTGGCAAGATGTTATCAAATACTTCCGCGGTTCTGAATTGCAAAGTATGTTGCTCGAATTTCTAATAATTCCAGATATGCGCTTACACCAGTGTAGACTATTTCACCAAGATTTTGGAAGATGATTTGAAAGCGATTGTAAAGCCCCAATATGTCGACAGAATTCCAAGAGCAATCAAGGGACCAGATAAGACTGTGCGAGGTTTGATTGAGGGTGTTGCAACAATGGATAACTTCAAGGAGGTCTGCGACGTTTTGGGTATGTTTTAATGCCATATGTGCATTTTGGTACTACTGACATTGCTTTAGAATTAAATCACATTATGGACCGAGATGTCAATCTTTTATCCGGTGGAGAACTACAAAGATTTGCAATTGCAACCGTTTGTGTCCAGCAAGCCGACGTGTAAGTGGTGTTCACAGAGCTTTCATGAATTCTTACTGACTATAATTAGCTACATGTTTGATGAGCCCTCTTCCTACCTAGATGTGAAGCAACGTCTTAGCGCTGCTCGAATTATTCGATCCTTGTTGCGACCTAATGATTATGTCATTTGCGTTGAGCACGATCTTTCAGTATTGGATTACTTATCGGACTTCATCTGCGTACTGTACGGAAAACCTGCCGTCTACGGTGTTGTGACTCTCCCAGCCTCTGTCAGAGAAGGTATCAATATCTTCTTGGATGGTAACATCCCAACCGAGAACTTGAGATTCCGAGAGGAGTCTTTAACATTCAAGATTGCCGAAGCTGCCGATGAATTCATGGCAGACAGATCTAGAGCATTCCAATATCCATCCATGGAAAAGACTCTCGGCAACTTCCACTTGTCCATTGAGGCTGGAGATTTCACCGATTCAGAAATTGTCGTCATGATGGGGGAGAACGGGACTGGTAAGACCACTTTCTGTAAAATGCTTGCCGGTGCTACTCAACCCGATGGCAATCAAAAGGTTCCAGGAATGAAGGTCAGCATGAAGCCTCAAAAGATCACACCAAAATTCGAGGGAACAGTCAGACAGTTGTTTTTCAAGAAGATCAAGACTGCCTTCCTCCTGCCTCAATTCCAAACGGATGTCGTTAAGCCCCTTAAGCTCGAAGAATTTATCGACCAAGAAGTGAAGACCTTGTCCGGAGGAGAATTGCAACGTGTGGCTATCGTCCTTGCACTTGGTATACCCGCTGATATTTACCTCATTGATGAACCCTCTGCGTACCTCGATTCCGAACAGCGTATCATTGCCGCCCGTGTCATTAAGAGATTCATCATGCACTCGAAGAAGACTGCTTTCATCGTCGAGCACGATTTCATCATGGCTACTTACCTCGCTGATCGCGTTATTGTCTTTGATGGCCAGCCTGGTATCGATGCTCGTGCCAATACCCCTGAGTCATTACTCACTGGTTGCAACAAATTCTTGAAGAACCTCGATGTCACTTTCCGTCGTGATCCAAGTAACTACAGACCTCGTATCAACAAGCTCAACTCCCAATTGGACCAGGAACAGAAGTTGAACGGTAACTACGTAAGTACCATAGCCAATAAATCACAAGCTCTATCACTAATATTATCTAGTTCTTCTTGGACGAGGATGACAAAGCTGCTACTAGTTAAAAACGTCTTTGAGAATGATTCATTTCCTCTCCCTAAAACTGCATTGCATGGCGTTAAGGGGTCGGCATTTCAGGCGCCTAGGAAAAGTGATAGGCAAGGCATGGTAATGGAAGAAGGGTCTTCCGACCAGGATGATGATCCTGGCGGCTAACAAAGGCGACGACGGTCTATCCTCTTGGTGCCTGGTCCTACTTTAATGATCACCAAAATTTGAAGGATATACAGTGTATAGTGTGAGTCATTGAAGTAGATTGAGGGGCATTGGAAGACCTTGGATGACTGTCGTCAAGACGGGTGAAATCACGGAGCGCAGTGTTAAAGGCGAACAGGCACCATGCAATATAGTTGTGATTCAATTCATAGAATATGGCATTGGGAGATGCTTATTATTTTACATGCTGAATGATATCTGAACGTTCTTACGCAGGAAGGATATTGAGTGTGAAAAATCAATAAATAATTAGAAGAAAACAATACACACCGAATTTTTTCATGCTCTGCCCATTCTTCTCCTTCGTTTTAACTCTCCCTAATCTCTCGTCTCCGTTGCTCAAACTCAAGCAATACAACTCGTTTGCTGAATAACATGTGGTCGAAAACTGCCTGCTTGCCAATATCATCAAGCCAAAAATAGAAGTACAGTGCGTGCGGATACGTACAGTTATGGCGAATTTTCTTCAATTTGATTGGTGCATGTTAACCTTGACCCTTCAAACACAGGTCCAATTAATTACTCTATTCTTCCTCGATTTCGCCTTCCTCGCTACCCGAATGGACAGTAGGCTCTTCCTTGGCGAGTATTTTCGCGACCGGTGGTGTCCTAGTCCTGTGACGCCGTTCACGTGGGGGAACTGGGGAGCGCTCACGTTGTTTAGGTGTGTTTTCCTTTCTGATTCTCTGTTTTCGGAATTTATGTTAGTTTTCGAATGTATAGACAATAGTTTTGAGTGGACGAGGAGTTTTTTCAAAGATGATGTGACTAACCTTACTATCCCTACGAATGTCTACTTCACTTTCTCTCCTTTTTCTGGGTGCACTTGATCGTTCATCCCCGTAAGGCAACTCATCGATGCTACCTCGAGGATCCCCACGTCTTCTGTAGAGCTTCTCTCTCTCGTCCTCGCGATCTCTCCTTTCTCGCTCGTAATGACTCATTGAATCTTCTCGTCTACTGCGAGGTTTGTCGAGATCACGATCCCGCATCAGTCTATCACGCTCGCGTTCACGATCATGGGTATCAGGATCACGCCTATCACGACGACTTGGAGAAAGCAAGGTGTCAGCCATGCCACCTTTTCGGTAGTTCTTTTCGCGGTCTGCAATAGCTTTTCGTCTGTCTGCTTCATATGCATCAGGTTCTGGTGAGCGGCTACGCCTATCATGACGAGCGGGGCCACGATGTCCTCGCTCTCGTTCGCGGTCTTTGTGAGTCGGACGATCGACTGAAGCTCTATCACGGCGCTTGCTACGATCCTTCTCGGCGTCTTCTTCTTTTTCTTTAAGCCGACGAGTTACCTTATCGAAAGCAGAGCGCCGAAGTTCATCAGTTGGTACGGCAAGGTATTCTTCCGATCCTTCGAAACGAGAGCGAACTCGTTCGTACTCATCACCAATGCGAACAGGAGGCTCGAGATGCTTAATATAAGATCTCAAGCTATCCACAGCTCGTCGTTGATGGCGCTCTGCTTGATGCTTGTCATCTTCATTTCTTCGGGAAATCTTTTCACGTAACTATTCAAGGTTAGCTAAGGGTAGTTTGTGGTAAGGAAATGGTACTGACGCGATCAAATATTAGCAACAATGAGTCTCGGTCAATGTTAGCAGTTCTTCGATCATTCTGCATTAATGCTAGGAACTCTTCAAATGGAGTCTTTTGCTGTATTTCAAACCGTTTATCCTGGCAACTAGTCAGTCGAGTTTCATCACATTAAAAGCCTACCAAACTTACATCAAGAACATCCAATACATCATTTCGTGTGCTACGCAATGCGCGTTCTTCTTCCTCAACCACGTCCCAAAATAGGTCCAGAGGAGAAGATCCTGACTGACCCAACATAGCAAAGTACCTGTCATCTTTCTCAATAAAAGGATGAATTTGACTCCATTTTGATCCTGCCTTGATTTTATTTCCAGCTTTAAGGTCTCGCAAAAGACCTATGAATCGATCTCGATTCTGACGCTCTCTCCTTAGCTTTTGAGTCTTCTGCTGCTGTCGAACATCATTGAATGTCTTTTCAAGAGATTTGATGTGGTTCTCAAACGCTGTCAACATATCCGATTTGCTGAGTGTCTTAAATTTCTCATCACCTTGGAAACGTGGATGTGACTGGATGATACCTTGTGCTTCCGACCATCTTGTGTATGGTTCAAGATTCAATCCTTTTAGAAGATCAACGAGATCGTCCATCGCTGCCTTTCTCGTTGCGGCCTCTTTTTCCATATTCGCCCTCTTAAGTTCCATGATATAACCTTGAAATAATTGACGTCTTTCATCGTCGTCGTTTGAGGAACGGAAAATCGTCTCACCTTCGATGATAGGTCGAGCTGTCTTCCATCGGGTGTAGTGTTTAATTTCTGGGTGGCTTCTCAGCATAGTAGCAAAATCGGAACTGAGCTTCTCAAGCCTCTCCTTTGCACGATCCTTTTCTTGCAAGCGAACCTCAACAGCATACTTCTCAAACGCAGCCTTTCGATCCTTCGGGTCTTTGAGAGCTCGATATTGGGGATCCTTGATAATCGATCGCATAACTTCTTCCCACGTAAGGTCAGGTTTAACATTGTGTCGCTTCAAAAGCTTGAGGAAAGCTGCTTCTGCTTCTTCAAAAGTAGAATAATCGGGATCGTTGTTAGCAGGTACAAAAGCTTGGGCGCGACTTCCATTAACATCATTGCCATATGCAATTTGCCGAGCTTCTCCTAAAGGTTCTCTGTCTCGTGGTTGTTCATACTGAGATGCCGAAAAGCCACCTCCTGCGACGAAGGTTGGCACTCTATGGAATCAAAGTTAGAATGGCATGAAAAGTGTTTATCGAGAAACACATACGATACAGCAGCAACTGCCGGCGATGCGGTCTCTTTTGTCAAAGACTCCTTGTATACATCAGGCATTTCCCATGAGCTTTGCTTCGTCTCAGTGTTATACCAATATTTCCTCCCTCCATCGGCCGTATACTCTTTCCATGGCTGATTCGATAGCGCACGCTGCGAAATTGTCAATAAAATATATATGATAGATGATCGTGTAGAGGGAAGAATTATACCTCTGCAGGTGTCATCAAATCCTCGGGTTTGGTCCATTGCGTCGCCTTTGTAATAGTGTTGTAGTAATAGACTCGTCCATCTGCATTTCGTGCTTCCTGCCAGAGTGCAGAAGCAGCTGCGTGACCATTAACACCGTTCATATTGATGAAACTGAAGGCGGAATAGGAAGTTCGTGGTTGAGTGTTCCAAAAAGCAAGGATGAAGATCGCATTTGTCAAAAAAAAGGTTCGCGGTTTTGCTCGGCCGCTATTTAGCGCGTTTTCTATGGGAAGCTACTGTAACTACCCGGCCACTAACCACCCGGCCAGTACTCCTTTCGACTTTTCAACGTCATGATAAAACACATTCAGTTATTCGACAAATTATGCGGTTTACAAATATATAATAATTATCAATCTACTCATTTTGTGTTTCTTTTAAAGCTTCAATCACAATGATGGAAGAACTTTCGTCGCAGGAAGAGCCGGTTCCTCGGGGCAGCTTGGAGTTCACTGAAAGTTCAATTTTGGACACAATCATTCCGTTGGCTAGTGATTTGAATATAGAGGAAGCTTTGAGCGGGAGTGTAGAAAAGCTCGATGAGGGCCGCAGTTCTCCATTAGCTGCCATTCCCCAAAGACACGCTCTCTATTTTGGTTAGTCCTCCGAGTTATTGAAAAAGCTCTCTATCTTACTCATTCGTAGATGCTAGATGAAACCGTCAATATTTATGTCGTCCTACAAACCCCCTACTTTGACGAACGATCTCTTCGATCCTATCTCAACAGACTTATAATTAATTTGGAAGCTCACGTTATAAATGCGAATCCCGAGCATCAAGATATCTCGGCGGGGCGTGAGCTTATTTACAAGGGCTCTGCACAAGATACCGACGAGCCATTGATAGTTGTACAAGGCTCAGATGAAGCTGATGACGCGAATAATGGTCATATACTTTTGATATGGAAGCTTTCTGCATTTCTCGGTAGACCACGGCTACGCCTGCAGAACCCTTCTGTGGTATTTGTGGCCACGGCGAACCTCAAAGCAGCCGAGCAGGTTGATACAGATGCATTGCGACAGGAATATCTCCCAAGTCAGGTCCCGTCAGGCTTGAATCTCCTTGAAGCTTTTAGTGGCGATGCACATCTCAAAGGTATCAAACCACGACTGTCTGCACTACGAGTCGCCAGGGTCGCACCAGCAGCCCAGATCGCTCGCGACTTAGCTCGACCTTTTAAGAATATCTCACGGCAGTCAATTAGAGTATACCCAGCTATAAATGCCCGCGTGCGATATTCGAGGCCAAATGGTATACCCAGCAATACTTCAGTAATAGCTTCGCTAGATATCGATATTACCCCTTTTGTGAATTGTGACATTGTTCTCACAGATATCCAAATAAAGGTTTACGACGGACAAGTACAAGATTTAAATCAAATTCCTGGCCTAATACTCCCAATTACTTGTCAACCGCAAGATGATATTAGCTTCCTCTATCAAATATTACCTGATGACATTGACGTCACTAATAAGTCTCAAATTCGAACTATCGATATTTCCATCACCGCGACGGCAAATGTCAGTAGTGTCTGTAAACCACAGATCATGATGCAATGGTCTACATCCCTCGATTTTACACCTCCTATTAATAATGGCTTCGGTCAACCTACGAAACCCATTCAGCGACCTCATAGACCCTCTGCACTGTCTATCGGCGCAACGTTTGACAGTATTCCAACAATTTCAACCCTAACAGTCAATCATCCCGATGCTCTTCCAACAATCGAAGCGACCGCTCCGACACGTTCTCATCATCGACATCAAAACTCCGTCCCAGATTTTGGCGTTACTATGACATTCTCCTCCCCATCTACGTCTTCCATATATCCAGGTCACCCCTTCATCTGGTCTATCTTCATAGTAAATCGATCCGATCGACCTCGCAAGCTTGCTCTCCTTGTCCTACCAAAAAGACGTCGAACTGAAGCTCGTATAACACGTCCTCCTTCTGCTGGTCATGGAAGCGCACGTCGAGATCCAAAGGTTGCCGACGCTGTCCTCGATGACAACATAATATATGCCATGCAACGAAATTCCGCCATGGAATCAAGCGAAATTGTATGTCTGAGTACGGATACACGTATAGGACCACTTGCACCATCAGCATGCTACGAAGTTGAACTCAAATTCATGGCATTAAAGGAAGGTATTGTAGGGGTAGAAGCAGTAAGGGTGGTAGATTTGGGGACGCAAGAACATGTAGATATAAAGGATTTACCAGCAATCGTCGTTAAACCCGAGCCTAAAGAGTAAATAGTCATGGTTGGATTGTCAAATGGCATTATCGGATCAATTTGGTTATAGTGCGTTATGAGTTCCAGAAAATATATTTGATATTAAATGGCACCTAGATTACCTTTACCTTAATACACCCATAATTATTGTGAAATGTGGGTATGAATAACGAAAGCTAAGAGTTTATCTTGGTCCGAACCATAGCATTCATCGAGCATTCCATTTCCATCCTATCCTATCCAAACCCCACCAAGTTGAAACTTGCCGATCCTCCCAACCCAAATCCACACGCAAATCCCCAATCCAACCATCCAGCTCCACCCGCACCAACTCTTCTTTTTCCCTCACACCCTATAGCCTGCACTCCCCCTGCCGACCCGACCACCCAACCACCCTCATCTCCTCCCCTTCATCTCCTCCCCCTTATCTCCTCCTCCAAGAACCTCGGAAATCCAAATATACTTCTATATCTACTGCCCTCCAACCAAACCAATCAAATCACTCCACAGCACCCAACACAACATTCAAATTTAAATTCAAATTCAAGCAATAATCAATCAATAAAATCCTACCAGCCCATGAAGAAACCTCTTATAAATCGCAGTACGATACAAATTTCCCATTCCCCGAAACATTCCACATTCCCCGTCCCCCAAACCAATGTCCAATTTAACTGCCATATCCCGAAAAAGCCAATACGAGAAATTTTCGCATGGAAAGATAGTTCCGGGGTGTAGAGTTGGAGGAGGGATATCTTCTTTTTTTTCGATTGGATGGTTTTTTCACGGATACGCGATTTTGTGGTTGGTTTATTTTTTTGGGTTTGTTTGTTGAGTTGGATGTAGCAGGGGGGCTTTGGGGGGAGGAGGATTATTGGGATAGGTATGGTATTTGGAAGACTATGAGTATTTTCCTATCTATGGGTTAGGGTGTTGGTTTGTTGTTTGGTGGGAGGTCTTTTGGGCCCAATCTTTATAGAGGTGAAAGGATACATGGATTGAGACAGCTGAACGGATTTGAACATTGGGGAATTTAGATGTATAAAGACCTGATAATCCTACCCCATCATCAAGCTTTTTAACATGTTTTTGACAAGCGTCATTAGCCTAGGAGGCACTGCCTGACTGACGCAACCGAATAGAACAATTACCAAAAAGTCTTAATATCTCTTCCTGGTTGTAGCTACAGTACTAGTCAACTCCTATCAGCCCACCGGAATTTACCCGGAATTTACCCGGAATTTATTATCAATTATAATCAATTCAATCCTTATTATTAAATCAATTATTTAATATTTTAATTCGAAATTTAAATAAACTTTTGAAAAATATATATATTTTAATAATGAAAAGTTTTATA
>NGKH01000001.1:948210-960271 GCA_002162575.1 Sclerotinia glacialis | reverse complement strand
ATTTAAATAAACTTTTGAAAAATATATATATTTTAATAATGAAAAGTTTTATAATAATATCTTAATCTAATTGTTTAATATTTAATATATCAATTATTTGTTGTAATATAAGTTTTTATTCTATTTCTTATATTAACTCCTAATTTTATAAATAAATCATCATTTAATATATCTCAAACTATTTGTAATATATTTTTTAATCTCTATCTAATATATTCCAACTTGCTTTTATTTTGTATGATATCGGGAAACATCTCGAAAACTCGTACTTTTAAATACTATCAAATATACTTTATAAAATTGAAATCAAGATTATAAGGAAACCAAAAATCAATCAAAGAAATACTTTTAGCCTTAAATCAATCTAATACTTTAATAATTCGATATATAGAAATATTATTCTGTATAAATTGATATCCCTCATCCAAACCCTCCCAAATGGAAACCAATTTGTTACGAAGTGTTACGAGGGTAGCCGTCTAGATCACATGGAAGTGTTCTAGGCTTTCGAGGTAGGTTTATAATTAGGCGTCAAGTAGGGACTTAAGTAATGACAATAATGAATATACTATTCGTAACTAATAATAGAGTATACTAAATGATTGATCTTGAATACAAAGCTTTATACAAAGGAAATCCATCTGGTTTATATAGACCTTCGTTCTTTGTAGAATCCAAGGTTTTGTTTTATTTGGAGCCCTTCTGAATCCTAGATTTCAAAGCTTTTGGCTCTTTGGATCCTAAATTTCAAAGGTTCTATTATATGATATTTGTTATATGATATATTGTTATTTGTTGTAATACTATCCTTTTTTTAATTTAGTGTTTGTTTTAAGTGTTCTTATTAGTGATCATTTTTTGTGATAATATTCTGGGCATCATTTTCAATATATTATCCTCAATTATTAAAATTTCTAAATATAGACAGCATATTCTCCTTTTTGAAACAATTCAAACTTATAGTTTCGATAGTATACCTTATTCCAATTGTTTTTGTTATAATCGTTGTTGTATAATATTAAACGATTGTTTGCAATATTGTAATGAATATATTCGTCGCAAAATTCATTATAATATTGTTTAAACTTCTATAAGTGATCTGGAAAACCTTCGTTTGAAAGAAGAACGTTTTCAATTTGAAAAAAATACTGTTTTTGAGATTGCGATATTAAATCTTGCTTATATTCGTGTCTTTGAATTAAGATAATAGGAATTGTATGAGCATGGTCGCGAAATGCTTTGTTGTGGACTTAAATCTTTAGATGAGTTTGATACTTTAAAAGAAAAGGAAAGATTAAAGAAAGAATATATAGAGAAAAAGAAAGAGCAAGCAAGTATTGATTCATTGGAACTTGTCAAAGTTAATTCGAACGTTTTGAACGATTTCGATCCCTCTTCCTTTTTGAATCCTTCGGATCCTTTTTGAAAAGGTCTGGATAGCATCAGTGAAATTCCTTCAATAGATCAGGAATACCAAGGTTCTTCTTAGATTCCCAAATGTTTTCCGAATATGGATAGTCTTGCCATTTGATTAAATATTTGACTTTCCCATTAATATATTTGTAATCTAATATTTCTTCGATATAATATTCTCCTTTTAGATTGATTGATTCGATTTCCAGGTCTGGTACTTTCGATGCTCCAAATGATGCTTTCTCAAAAAGTAAGATATAGAATACCAGATAGATATTTATCGTATATAATAGTTTTAATTTGTAATTGACTGATCCTACTACCTTATCGATTTTGAATGGTCCTAATTTCTTATAATCTAATTTATCATTAGATTGTTTTATCTATATGTTTCTTCGAATAAGATAAACTTTATCCCCCTTTTTAAGAGTAGATCCTATACTTCTTGATTCGTTGTAGTACAATATTGTTCTTAAAACGATAAACTGTAAATCCAAAAAGAATTGTTTTTAAAGCTCCTTGATTTCTATGATATCTTTTATAGCTTCGTTTACATTCGTATTTTGCAATAATAATGATTTGTAAACCAATAAATTGAACCCAAAATTAGCATATATTAATATTATTTTTGTAATTTCTGTCTTTAATATATTATATACGAATTATACCAAAAATAATAATTTAACTTAATTGTCCTATTTGTAATTGATATAACAGCGAAGATAAGCTTCTATCATTTGGTTTAATCATTCTATTTGATCATCTATTTATGAATAGAAAATTATTGAAAGCTTTCTTTTGATTCCAAACAGTATTATAAGAGTAGATCAAAACTTCGATATAAATAGTTTGTTTTTATTTGAGATAATCTTATTTGGTATATTATGAATACTAATTATATTTTATAAGAATATATAAACAAGGTTATCTATTATCCAAATTTTACAAAATAATATTATATAAACAAATTTGATTAATTTGTCTGTTATCATTAATATGGAATCGTACTTTTTTTGGATAACCGGATCTTTGGATAATGATAGTTTTACTACAAAATCCCAAATAATAGACTTCCAAAATTGAGTAGATAATTCGGGGGTTTTGAATTGATTATAAAGGGTATGCCAAACAACTTTATTCCTTATACAAATATCATAATTCTCAATTATATTTTCAATTATAATCCTCATTTTTGGAAAGTATATTTCTTTCTTTATTCTGGCAAAGGTTCTTGCAATACTTTGATATTTGTAAACTGGTAATTTATATTGTTCTATAATATAATCTTTAGTTAAATTAAAGGATATATAAAGTTTATTATAAAAATGGATGAATTTATTTTCAATAATGAATCCTCTTTCTAGATTGTCTGGTATAATTAGGAGTCTTTTGGCTGTAATATCTGTTACATATTCCGTTTTTATAATATCCTTGATAATATCATAGTTTATTCCTGAAATAGCAACAAATTGTGATTTATTATGAATTAAAGCATCGCCATCTTTTTTTAATATTGTATATAATTCGTATATCTTATTTTGTAAGTATTTTGGTTTTCGGCTGAGAACATCTGTTCTAGCATTTTCGTTTCCTTTGACATATGAAATTCTGAAGTTGTAGATGGTTATGGTTTCCGATTATTGGATCTGCCATCGATTTAATTTTTTTGTTGTAATGAAATAAATCAAATTCTTATAATTTGTATATATCTATACTGTATATTTCGATTTTTCCAAATATACTCTTTATTTTTTAAAAATATCTATTATCATTAATAATTCCTTATTGTATATTTCATAATTTAATTCAGTTAACGATAATTTGCATAAATAATAAACGATTGATTATTATTTCTTGTTCAAATCTAATTGGCTAAATATTATATTTAATATATAGTTTGAGGAATTCGTCTTCATAATTATTGATAGTTTTGGATCAAAAGTTTTGAGAATTGATTCTCCTGCAAATGCTTTTTTAAAGTATTCGAATATTGTTTGTATTGCTTTTGTCCATCGAAATTCCCCTTGATTCTTTTTGATGATCTTGATTATTGAGATGGTTATTTTCGAATAGTTCTTGATGAATTATTGATAAAAATTGGCAAATCTTAAGAAGGATTATACTTCCTTTACATTTGTTATTGATTCCTATTCTTTGATTGCTTTTATTTTGTCAGGATTCATTTTGAGATTTTCGGAGAATATAGTATAATCCAGGAATTCTGTTTCGGTAATATGGAATTCGCATTTGCTAAGTTTGCATTGAAGATTTGCCTTCTTCAATTGTTATAAAACCTTATGGACATCCTGAATATATTGTTCCTTTATTTCTGAGAATATCAATATATTATTTAGATAGTATATATAATATATATCTAAATGTTTTTTTAGTATATTATTGATTAAATATATATATATTGTTAATATGTTTGTTAATCCGAATAATATAACCTGATACTTATATAATCTGTATCGAATTCTGAATATAGTTTTCTATTCTTTATCTTTCTTCATTTTGATAAAGTGAAATCTGTTTCGTAGATCAAATTTGAAGAAAATCTTGACTTTTCCTAATCGATCTTTTAATTCTGTAATTAATGGAAGTAAATACTGATCTTTGATCGTTATATTGTTGAGTTTGCAATAATCTATACAAAACTTTTTTGTATTATCTTTTTTTGATACAAATAATACAAAGCTAATTGTTTGTAAAATGGATTCTCTAATCCATTCCTTTTCTAATGTATCGCCAATATAATCCCTAAATGTTTTTAAATCAAAAATTGATATTGGATAGATTGATCCGAATGAAAATATTTTGCTTTTCTTTAATACTATTTTATAATCTTATGATTTATATTTTGGTAAAGTTTCATAACCTTTTCTTTTTTCGAATAATTTCTTATACTTTTGGTATTGTATTGATATTGATGTTTCTTTTTGTTTTATTACAAAGATGTTTTCGAACAATTTCTTCTACTTATTCTTCATTCGTATAGAAGGTTCACCTTCCTTTGCTGTTAATGAAGGATCTTGGACTTGGTATTCTACATCAATGATGCTGTTCGCCTTTAATTCTCTACTGTATGTATACAGCCTTATTAGCTTTAGCATATCTCATTGATCGTTTTTCCTCGGAAATAATATAGTTTCCGATAACCAATCAATCTGGGGGTTATATATCTTCAATTATGGCATTCCCAGAATGATTTGTTGTTTTCTTAATGGAACAATATCGAATTGGATAATCTCTTTGTATTGGGTTATGCTTATTTATAATAGACGAATCTCTTACGAAATCTTTTTGTTCAATCTGGTTAATTATTCATCAATTAGTTGTAATTGATATAGTTTCTATTTTGTTTGAAATTGTATTTCCAAATGCTTTATAGTTCCTGATACAATAAAATTTCCTATAATTTCTGAATTTATTATAACCCGGATTGTTTGTCCATTTATTCTTGTATTACAGTAGATTTGATTTATTTGTCCTACAATATTTAGTTGAGTTTGGCCTTCCTTTTGGGTTTTGGCTATCTTCCCCTTTTTTTGGATTCTTCTTACTTTCCTTTAAAAAAACCAGTTTATAATTTCTTTGTTTGATAAATGAATTCTGCAAGTTTTATTGTAACAAACTATCCAATTTATAGTAGTATGCTCAACTATTTGTTCTTTCGATAATGATTCTTTCGGTTCTGCTTTGTTAAAGGGAAAAGAAGGAGTTTGTAAACATTTCAATTTATATCAATTTATAATATTCAATTCTTTTTGGTCTTGAAGCATTATGTCGATTTTTTTTTGATATTTCTTTCGTTTGTAATTATTGTTCTCGATTGAATATAAAATGTATAATTGAGGTATAAAGATAACATTGAATTGTTTTTTGCCAAATTTCTTGTAATAATCTCTTTTTTGTGATCTTTTGTTTCAACAATCTTTGATTCGATAATTTGGCTTATTATATTCGAAATATAACTTATCTTTACATTTTTGTTCTATTTCTTCTTTAGGTAATTTGTCCTTGAAAATTGTATCCAATTATATTGGTTCTTTATAAAATTGTTTATTTTCTTGAAGTCTTCCTTTATTTTTGTGGTATTTATTATGATCTTGGTTTCTATGAAAATTGGAAGATCGGCGTTCTTTTTGATATTCATAGAATATCTCATTTGTTTTAATAGATTCCTCGATCAATTCGTTTAGATTTTCCCAAATGCAATTACGATTTAGTTCTAACCTGACTTCAAGTTTGAACCCTTTCTGATAATAGTTTATTGTTGTATTCTCTTCCTATTCAATAGTATTTATATATTTTCTAAATTCCATAATGTATTTGATTGCTGACCTTGTTTGTTTGAGATTATAGATCTTGAATTTAGCATTATATAATTCATTGATATTCCTGAATATTCGTTGTATTTCTTTTTTGAATTTTTCGAATCTCCCAAAAATGATTTAAATCGAATACATTCGCTTTTTCGGTTTATTTAAATAAGTAAAATAATCTTTGAGATATAATTGGATCTATTTGGCAGCTTCTCCTTTAAAATAAAAAGCAGCCCAAATGTTTTTATTAATGTCATAATTGAATTTGTCCTGATTAAATTGGAAATAAATCTTAAATTGAAACAAAAAGATTTTTAATTTTTATCGATTGTTTGTAAATCGATTTGGTAAAACGACTTTAAAAGTTTCGGTGATAATGATTTCCTTGAAATCTTCGATACCTCCTATAACGATATCTTCGTCTTTATTAATACTTTCAAAGGTGATCTAATTGATTATAATAGGGTTGTTAAACTGTAGTATTTTGGAAAATATAATATTGTTATTTATCGAATCGATATTTGAAACAATAATAATGCTCAAAGTATTACAAAGGTAATTGTTTAGATTACATGGAAGTATTCTAGGCTTTCGAGGTAAATTTATAATTAAATATCAAATAAGGATTTAAGTAATAATAATAATGAATATACTATTTGTAATTAATAGTAGAATATACTAAATGATTGATCTTGAATACGAAGCTCTATACAAAGGAAATCCATCTGGTTTATATAGACCTTCGTTCTTTGTAGAACCTAAGGTTTTGTCCTATTTGAAGCCCTCCTGGATCCTAGGCTCCAAAGCTTCTGGCTCCTTGGATCCTAAGCTCCAAAGGCTCCATCACATGACACTTGCCACGTGATACATTGTTACCTGTCGTAACACGAAGGTAACAGCTGACTTGTTTGTATAAGCTAAGGCCATGTGCAAATAAGATACGATTTGACCATATTAGTATGTGATCATGGTCATTTGAGGATCGTAGGTGCACATACCATCAGAATACACAAACAAAAAAGCTTTAGGTATATATTATATGATATATCGAAGATCGAAGTCGATATTCGACGAGATCGAATATCGAAGCCGATATTTGATTAAGAAGCGAAGATCTATATAAAGAATAGGATTTCATTAAATGTAGAGCTTTATGTTCAAAATTAATCATTTAGTATACTTTACTATTAATTACAAATAGTATATTCATATTGTCATTATTTAAATCTTTACTTAATATTTAATTATAAACCTACTTTAAAAACTTAGAACATTTCTATATAATCTAAATGATTACCTTTGTAATATTTTGAGCATTATTATTACTTTAAATATCGATTCAATAAATAACAATATTATATCTTCCAAAATACTACAATCTAACAACCCCACCATAATCAATCAGATCACCCCCAAAAGTATCGATAAAGACAAAGATATCGTTATAAAAGGTATCGAAGATTTTAAGGAAATCATTATTACCAAAACTCTTAAGGTCGTTTTACCAAACCGATTTATAAACAATCAATAAAAGCTAAAAATCTTCTTACTTCAATTTGAGATCTACTTCCAATTTAATCAAGATAAATTCAATTATAATACTGATAAAAGCATTTGGGCCATCTTCTACCTCAAAGAAAAAGCCGCTAAATGAATTCAATCATATCTCAAAGACTACTTTATCAATTTGAATAAACCTAAGAAACGAATGTACCCGATTCAAATCATCTTTGGAAGATTCGAAGGATTCAAGAAAGAAATACAACGAATATTCGGAAACATTAATGAATTATATAATACTGAATCCAAGATCTATGGTTTTAAACAAACAAGATCAGTAATCAAATATATTATGGAATTCAGGAGGTATATAAATACTATTGAATAGGAAGAGAATATAATGATAAATTATTATCGAAAAGGGCTTAAACCTGAAGTCAGGCTAGAACTAGATTGCAATTGTATTTGGGAAAATCTAAACGAGTTGATTGAAGAATTTATTAAGATAAACAAGATGTTTTACAAATATCAAAAGAAATATCGATCTTTCAATTTTTATAAAAACCGAGATTGTGGTAAATACCACAAGAATAAAAGAAGATCTTAAGAAAATAAACAATCTTATAGAAAACCAATATAATTGGATACAATATTCAAAAACAAATTATTTAAGGAAAAAGTAGAATAAAGATATAAAGATAAATTATATTTCGAATATAGAAAGTCAGATTATCAAACCAGAGATTGTCGAAACAAAAAATCATCAAAAGAAGGTTATCATAAGAAATTCGGCAAAAAACAATTCAATATTATCTTTATATCTTAATTATATGTTTTATATCCAATCAAAAACGATAATTACAAATAAAAAGAACATCAAAAGGAAATCGATACAATGCTTCAAAACCAAAAAGGACTGAATATTATAGACCGATATGAATCGAAGTATCTATGAATTCCTTCCCCCTTCTTTATCAAAACAGAACTGAAAGAAACATTATCGGAAGAACAAACAATTGAGCATATTATTATAAGCTGGACAACTTATTATAATGAATCTTACAAGATTTATTTATCGGATAAGGAAATTACAAGATGGTTTCTATAAAAGAAAGCAAAGAGATCCTGTAAGAAAGGAAGATCAATTAAGATTTACAAAAAGGGCTAAGATCAATTGAATATTGCAGGACAAATAAATCAGATCTACTATAATACAAAAATAAATAAACAAACAATCCAGGTTATAATAAATTCAAAAACTATAAATTTTTTTATTATACCAGGAATTATAAAGTATTTAGAAGTACAATTTCAAACAAAACAGAAACTATATCAATTACAATTAATTGATAGATAATTAATCGGATTGAATAAAAGGATTCCACAGGAGATTTGTTTATTGCAAATAAATATAATCCAATACAAAGAAATTATCCAATTCGATATTGTTCTATTAAAGAATCAACAAATCATTTTGGGAATGCTATAATTGAAGATATATAACCCCCAGATCGATTGATCATCGGAAACTATATCATTTCCGAAAAAAAACGATCGATAAGATATATTAGAATCAACAAAGCTGAATATATATAATAAAGAATTAAAAGCGAACAACATTATTGATATAAAACATCAAATCCAAGGTCCTTTATTAATAATAAAGGAAAATGAATTTTTTATACAAATGAAGAATAAACAAAAAAAGTTGCTTAAAAACATTTTTATAACGAAACAGAAAAAGATATCAATATCGATATAGTATCAGAAATACAAGAAATTATTCGAAGAAAGAAAAGGTTATGAAACTTTATCAGAATATAAGTTATAAGATTATGAAATAATATTGAAAGAAGGCAAAATACTTTCATTCAATCCAATCTATTCGATATCAATTTTTGATTTAAGGATGTTTAGGGATTATATTGGCGATATATTAAAAAAGGAATGAATCAAAAAATCCATTTTACAAACAATTATGTTACGATGGGTAACAAGAGAACTCTTACGTGCTATCTATATCATGTGACTGGCTCAGTAAGGATCAATGAACTCAGTATTGATCCATATTGATCCTGCTGATTAGCTATAAGCATGAAGATTTATATAAACAAAATGGATTTCCTTTGTATAAAGCTTCATATTTAAGATCAATCATTTAGTATACTCTACTATTAATTACAAATAGCATATTCATTATTATCATTACTTAAATCCCTGTTTAACGTTTAATTATAAATCTATCTTGAAAGTCTAGAATACTTCTATATGATTTAGATGATTATTTTTGTAATATTTTGAGCATCATTATTGTTTCAAGTATTGATTCGATAAATAACAATATTATATCTTTCAAGACATTACAATCTAGCAACTTTACTACAATCAATCAGGTTATATCCGAAAGTACTGATAAAGACGGAGATATTGTTATAGGAGGTATCGAAGACCCCAAGGAAATCATTATCACCGAAATTCTTAAAGTCGCTTTACCAGATTGGTTTACAAGCAATCGATAAAAACTAGAAACTTTCTTATTTCAATTTGAGATCTACTTTCAATTCAACCAGGATAAGTTCAATTATAATGCCGACAAAAGCATTTGGGCTATATTTTACCTTAAAGGAAAAGCTGCTAAATGGATCCAATTATATTTCAAGGATTATTTCATTAATTTGAATGAGCCAAGAAAGCGAATATACCCGACTCAAACCATCTTTAGGAGATTCGAAGGATTCAAGAAAGAAATACGAAGAATATTCGGGAATGTCAATGAATTATATGATGTTGAATCCAAGATTTATGATCTTAAGTAAACAGGGTCGGCAATCAAGTACATTGTGGAATTCAGGAGGTATATAGGTATTATTGAATAGAAAGAAAACGTAATAATGAGTTATTATTGGAAAGGGCTCAAACTTGAAATTAGATTAGAACTAAATCGCAATTGTATTTGGGAAGATTTAAATGAGTTAATTGAGGAATCTATCAAGGCGGATGAAATACTTTACAAGTATCAAAGGGAATACTGATCTTCTAATTTTCATGGAAACCGAGATTGTGGTAAGTATCACAAGAATAAAGGAAGACCTCGAGAAAACAGACAATCTTATAGAGAATCAATACAATTAAATGTAATATTCAAGGATAAACTATTTAAAGAAGAAGTAAAACGAAGATATAAGGATAAGCTATATTTCGAATATGGTAAACCAGGCCATCGAGCCAGAGACTGCCGAAGCAAAAGATTACCAAAAGGAGGTTATTATAAGAAATTTGGCAAAGGACAACTCAATACTATTTTTGTATCTCAATTATGTGCCTTATACTCAATCGAAGACGATAGTTACGAATGAGAGGAATATCAAAAAGAAATCGATATTATACTTTGAGATAAAAAAGGATTGAATGCTATAAACCGATATGAATTGGAGTGTCTACGAATTCCCTCCCCTTTTTTTGTCGAAACGGAATCGAGAGAGTTATTATCGGAAGAACAGATAATTAAGTATGCCGTTATGAGCTGGACAGTATATTATAATGAAACTTGCAGAATTCATCTATCAGATAAAAAGGCTATAAATTGGTTCCCCCAAAAGAAAGTAAGGAAAACCTATAAAAAGGGAAAAGTAGTTAAGATCTATGAGGAGGGCTGAGGACAATTGAATATTGCAGGACAGGCAGGTCAGATCTACTGCGATACAAGAATAAACGGACAGACAATCTAGGTTATGATAGATTCAAAAGCTATAGGAAATTTTATTATATTAAGAACTATGAAGTATTTGGGAGTATAATTTCAAACGAAACAGAAATTATATCAATTACAATTAGTTGATAGACAATTAACCGGATTGGACAGAAAGATTTCACAAAAGATTCGCTCGTTATAAATGAATATAATCCAATATAAAAAAGTTATTCAATTCGATATTGTTCTATTAGGGAATTAATAGATCATCTTGAAAATGTTATAATTGAAGGTATATAACCCTTAGATTGATTGGGTATCGGAAACTATATTATTTCCAAAGGAAAGCGATCAACGAGATATATTAGAGTTAGTAAAGCTGAATATATGCGATGAAGAATTGAAGGCGAACAGCATTATTGATATAAGACATCAAATCCAAGATCCTTTATTAATAGTAAAGGAAGGTGAACCTTCTGTATAAATGAAGAATAAACAAAAGAAGTTGCTTGAAACCATCTTTATAATGAAACAGAATGAAACATCAATATTGATATAATATCAGAAATACAAGAAATTATTCGAAGAAAGAAAAGGTTATAATGTTTTATCAAAGTATAAACTATAGGATTACAAGATAATATTGAAGAAAGGCAAAATGTTTCTATTCGGACCAATCTATTTGATATTAGCTTTTGATCTAGGGATATTTAGGGATTATATTGGCGATATATTAAAAAAGGGATAAATCAAAGAATCCATTTTATAAGTAATTAGTCTTGTATTATTTGTATTAAAGAAAGATAATACAAGAAGGCTTTGTATAAATTATTGCAAGTTTAATGATATAATAATCAAAGATCGATATTCACTTTTATTAATTACAGAATTGAGGGATCGATTAGGAAAAGCCAAGATTTTCTCCAAGTTTGATCTTTGAAACGGATTCCATCTAATCAGAATGAAGGAAGATAAGGAATAGAAGACAGTATTCAGAATTCGTTATGGATTATATAAATATCAAATAATGCTATTTGGTTTGATAAATATATCAACAATATATATATGTTTGATCAACAATATATTAAGAAAATATTTAGATATATATTGTATATATTATTTAGATGATATA
>NGKH01000001.1:884263-948110 GCA_002162575.1 Sclerotinia glacialis | reverse complement strand
ATATATTAGTATTTTCAGAAACGAAAAGACAATATATTCAGGATATTCATAACGTTCTACAATTTTTGAAGAAGGCAGATTTCTAATACAAATCCAGTAAATATGAATTTCATGTTATAAAGACAGAATTTCTAAATTATATTATATTCTCCGGAGGTCTCAAAATGAATTCTGATAAGATAAAAGCAGTCAAAGAATAGGAATTATCAACAAATGTAAAAGAAGTATAATCCTTTTTAAAATTCGCCAATTTCTATTGATGGTTCATTAAGAAGTATTCGAAAATAACTGTCCTAATGATCGAGATTATCAAAAAGAATCAAAGAGAATTTCGATGGATAGAAGCAGCACAAACAACATTCGAATGCTTTAAAGAAGCATTTGCAGGAGAACTAGTTCTCAAAGCTTTCGATCCAGAATTACCAATAATCGTGGAGATAAACTTCTTAGATTATATAATAGGCGCAATACTCAATCAATTAGGCTTAAATAGGAAATAGCAACCAATTACTTACCATTTATATAAACTATCGCCAATTGAATTAAATTACAAAATATATAATAAGGAATTATTAACGATAATAAATGCTTTTAAGGAATAAAAAGTATATTTGAAAGAATCGAAATATATAATGTAAATGTATATAGATCATAAGAACTTGATTTACTTTATTATAACGAAGGAATTGAACAAACAACAGATCCGATGATTGGAAATTATAACTATATACAATTTCAGAATTTCATATATCAAAAGAAACGAAAATGCTAGGGCAAATACTTTCAATCGAAAACCAGAATACTTACAAAACAAAATATATGAATCATATACAATATTAAAATAGGAAGACGATACTTTAATTTATAATAAACCACAATTCATTATCATTTCAGAAATAAATTACAATATTATCAAGGATATCATAAAAACAAAATATACAACAGATATTACAATCAAAAGAATCCTAATTAAACCAGACAATCTAAAAAGGGGATTCATTATAAAAGATAAGTTCATTTATTTTCACAATAAACTTTATATACCCTTCAATCTAATTAAGGATTATATTACAGAACAATATAAGCTATCAGCTTACAGGTATCAAGATATTACAAAAACCTTTGCCAGAATAAGAAGAGAAGTCTATTTTCCAAAAATGAGGATTATAATTGAAAACGTAATTGAGAATTGCAACATTTGTATAAGGAATAAAGTTGTTCAATATATTCTTTATAATCAGTTCAAAACCTCCGAACTATTTATTCAATCTTGAAAGTCTATTGTTTAGGATTTTGTAATGAAACTATTATTATCCAAGGATTTGATTACCCAAAAGGAATACAACTCTATATTAATAATAACAAATAGATTAATCAAATTTGTTTACATAATATTATTCTATAAAATTTGGATAATAGATAATCTTGCTTATATATTTATACAAAATATAATTAGCATTCATAATGTATCAAATAAGATTATCTTAAATAAAGACAAATTATTTATATCGAAGTTTTGGTCTATTCTTATAATATTATTTAGAATCAAAAGAAAGCTTTCAACAACTTTCCATCTATAAACAGATAACCAAACAAAACGATTGAACCAAACAATGAAAGCTTATCTTCATTGTTATATCAATTATAAACAAAACAATTGGGTTAAATTATTATCTTTAACACAATTCGTATATAATACATTAAAGATAGAAACTACAAAAGTAATGCCAATATATATTAACTTTGGGTTCAATCTATTGGCTTACAAATCATTATTGCTGCAAAATACGAATGTAAACGAAGTCATAAAAGATATCATGGAAATCAAGGAGTTTTATAAACAACTCTCCTTAGATTTATAGTTTATCGCCTTAAGAACAACATTGTATTACAACGAATTAAGAAATATAGGACCTATTTTTAAAAAGGAAAATAAAGTTTATTTTATTCGAAGAAATATATAGACAAAACGACCCAATGATAAATTAGATCACAAGAAACTAGGATTATTCAAAATCGATAAGATAATAGGACTAATCAATTACAAATTGAAACTACTATATATAATGAATATCCACCCAGTATTTCATATCTCACTCTTTAAAAAAACACCACCAAAAACATCTGATATATCAATAACAGAAATCGAACCAATCAATTTTAACACCATATACAATATTGAAACAATACTAGATTGTAAATATATCAAAAACAAGATCAAATACTTGATCAAATAGTTGGACTACCTATATTCGGAAAACACATAGGAATTCAAAAAAGATCTCAGCTACCCTGAAAAGCTACAGGCATTCCATCTGAAATACTTACATCTACTAATAAAGCCTCGAACTCGATATCAAATTATAAAAGAAACAAAGGATCCAAAGGATTCAAAAAGGAAAAAGGATCAAAGTCGCTCAACACATTCGAATTAACCTCAGCAAACATCAACAAATCAATATCTATTTGCTCCTTCTCCTTTTCTATATATTCATTTTCCAATCTCTTTCTTTCCAACAAATCATCCAATTTGTCCAAAGAACGAACACCCCAACAAAACATCTCGGAATCACATTTGCACAATTGCTTTTGCTTCTTACAAATAAATATCCTGCGATTAAAAGTCTTCTATTCAATCAATATAGCTGTTTCCTTTTCAACCTCCAAATAAACCTCCTCTTTAGAAAGAATGTCCCACTCAAATGAAGAAAGGCCAGAAACATTATATTTAGAAAAGCCCGAATATATATACTCTCTACAATGCTTCGATTCAGGCAAAATCCAGCACTCCAAACCATTCCGTTCATATCAAAAGCAAAAAGCCATAATATTTCCTTTGTCCTTTATCTTTTGATTTAAACAACAACAATTTAAGATAACATATAAAAAAGCAACAATAAACATATTGAAAAGAAAAGAAATCTCAATTGTATACATTTTGAAACTTGGGTAACTACCCCACCTTATAAAGAAACTTAGGACAAGCATTAATCTAAAAAGGGGATAATATTACAATAAATAACAAAAGAATTCTTACATACTATCTATATCATATAATTGGCTCAATAAAGATCAATGAACTCAATACTGATCTATATTAATCCTGCTGATTAACCATAAACATAAAGGTCTATATAAACAAAATGGATTTCCTTTATATAAAGCTTCATGTTCAAGATCAATCATTTAGTATACTCTACTATTAATTACAAATAACATATTCATTATTATCATTACTTAAGTCCCTGCTTGACGTTTAGTTATAAACCTACCTCGAGAGCCTAGAACACTTCCACATGATCTAGACGGCTACCCTCGTAACAAATTAATCTTATATTATTTGTATTAAAGAAAGATAATACAAAAAGACTTTATATAGATTATTACAAACTCAACAATATAACAATCAAAGATTGATATTCATTTTCATTAATTATGAAATTGAGGGATCAATTGAGAAAAACCAAGATTTTCTCCAAGTTTGATTTACGAAACGGATTTCATCTCATCAAAATGAAGGAAGGTAAAGAATGAAAAATTGTATTCAGAACTCAATACAAATTATACAAATATCAGGTTATACCATTCGGATTGACAAACATATTAGCAATATATATATATTTAATCAATAATATATTAAAAAAACATTTAGATATATATTGTATATATTATTTAAATAATATATTAATATTTTCAGAAAACAAAGAACAATATATTCAAGATATTCATAAGATTTTGCAACAATTAGAAAAGACAGATCTTCAATACAAATCTAACAAATACAAATTTCATATTATCGAAATAGAATTCCTAGGTTATATTATATTCTTTGGAAACCTCAAAATGAATCCTGATAAAGTAAAGATAGTTAAGGAATAGAAATCATCAACGAATATAAAGGAAATACAATCCTTTTTAAAATTCGCCAACTTTTATCAATAATTCATTAAGAATTACTTGAAAATAATTATTTTAATAATCGAGATTATCAAAAAAAATCAAAGGGAATTTCGATAAACAAAAGTAATATAAATAGTATTCGAATACTTTAAAGAAACATTTGCAAAAGAACCAGTTCTCAAAACTTTTGATCCAGAATTATTAATAATTGTAGAGATAGATTTCTCAGACTATATATTAGACACAATATTCAGCCAATTAGATTTGAACAAGAAATAGCAATCAATTGTTTATCATTTATACAAATTATCATTAACCGAATTAAATTACAAAATATACAATAAAGAATTATTAATAATAATAGATACTTTTAAAGAATAAAGAATATATTTGAAAGAATCGAAATATATAATGTAAATATATATAGATTATAAAAACTTGGTTTACTTCATTATAATAAAGGAATTAAATTGATGGCAAATCCGATGATCGGAAACCATAATTATTTACAACTTCAGAATTTCATATATCAAAAGAAACGAAAATGCTAGGGCAGATATTTTCAGCCGAAAACCAAAATATTTACAAAATAAGATATACAAATTGTATATGATATTAAAACAAAATAACAATGCTTTAATTCATAATAAATTACAATTTGCAATTATTTTAAGAATAAATTATGATATTATCAAGGATATTATAAAAACAGAATATATAATAAATATTATAATCAAAAGACTTTTAATTATATTAAATAATCTAGAAAAAGGATTTATTATTGAAGATAGATTCATTTATTTTTATAATAAGCTTTATATACTCTTTAGTTTAATTAAGGATTATATTACAGAACAATATAAACTATCAATTCATAGATATCAAGGTATTACAAAAACCTTTGCCAAAATAAAGAGAGAAGTCTATTTTCCAAAGATAAGGATTATAATTGAAAACATAATTGGGAATTGCAATATTTGTATAAGGAATAAAACCATTCGGTATACCCTTTATAATCAGCTCAAAACCCCCAAATTATCTACTTAATCTTGAAAGTCCATTATTTGGGATTTTATAATGAAACTATTATTATTCAAGAATTTAGTTATTAAGAAAGAATACGATTCTATATTAGTAATAACAAATAGATTAACCAAATTCGTTTATATGATATTATTTTATAAAATTTGGATAATAGATGATTTTGCTTATATATTTATAAGGAATATAATCAGTATTCATAATATACCAGATAAGATTATCTCAAATAGGGACAAACTATTTATATCAAAGTTTTGGTCTACCTTTATAATATTGTTTGGAATCAAAAGAAAGCTTTCAATTATTTTCTATCTATAAACAAATAGTTAAACAGAATAATTAAATCAAATGATGAAAGCTTATCTTCATTGTTATATCAATTACAAATAGGACAATTAAGTTAAATTATTACCCTTAACATAATTTATATATAATATATTAAAAATAGAAATTATAAAAATAACGTCAATATATATTAACTTTGAGTTCAATCTATTGGTTTATAAATCATCATTATTGCAAAATACAAATACAAACAAAGTTATAAAAGATATTATGGAAATTAAGGAGCTTCAAAAACAACTTTTCTTGGATTTATAGTTTATCGTTTTAAGAACAGCATTGTATTACAACGAATCTCATAGTATAGGATTTATTTTTAAAGAAGGGGATAAAGTTTATCTTATTTAAAGAAACATATAAACAAAACAATCAAACAATAAACTAAACTACAAGAAATTAGGATTATTCAAAATCGATAAAATAATAGGACCAATCAATTACAAATTGAAACTATTATATATAATGAATATCTATCCAGTATTTTATATCTTATTCTTTGAGAAAACATCATTAGGAATATTTGATATATTAATAACAAAAATCGAATTAATCAATCTTAACATTATATATAATATTGAAACAATATTAGATTGTAAATATATCAGAAATAAAATCAAATATTTGATTAAATGATTAGATTATTTATATTCAGAAAACATATAGGAATTCAAAAAAGATCTTAATTGTTTTGAGAAATTACAGATATTTTATTTGAAGTATCTATATTTATCAATAAAGCCTCGAATTCAGAATCAAACAAAGAAAGTAATGAAAAATCAAAGAAATCAAAAGAAAAAGAATTATTAGGAATATTTATAATAATATTGATAAATTTCTTATTTATACACTCCTTTTCCAATTTTTCTTTTTCCAATCTTTCATTTTCCTCAATCAAATCAAACTCTTTTAATATACAGAACTTATAACGAATCATCTTCTTTTCACAATTCCTAAAGAACTCCTATTGTTTGTATAATTAAAGAATCTTGGTCATTATTTCTTCTTTTTGTTGATACAAATGCTTTTGTTATTGTTCGATAGATTTATAAATTATAAGTATTATAAAACCAATATGATAACGATTTTTCTTGGAATAAATATAATCAATATAATAAAGGGAAAGATTGATATTAATAATATATAAATATTCAATATAATTATAATAATCACAAGGTTTATGTTTAATACCAATATGTTCGATATATTGGAATAAACGAACAATATCTCGAGAAGAAATCGATTGATTAATAAATATAATAAAGGAAACATTATATTCATTTAAAATCAATTGAAATAGAAATATATTATTATAAACGTTTAAAACAAATACTAAACTAAAAAAGGGATAGTGTTACAAAGATAACAATTGATTTGTTTGTATAAACTAAGGTTATATATAAATAAGATATAATTTGATTATATTAATATATGATCATAATTATTTGAAGATTGTAGATATATATACCATCAGAATACACAAACAAGAAAGCTTCAGGTATATATTATATAATATATCGAAGATCAAAGTCGATAATCGACAGGATCGATCGTTGAGATCGATATTCGATCAAGAAGCGAAGATCTATATAAGGAATGGGATTTCATTAAATATAAAGCTTTGTACTCAAGATCAATCATTTAGTATACTCTACTATTAGTTACAAATAATATATTCATATTGTCATTACTTAAGTCTTTGTTTGACGTTTAATTATAAACCTACCTCGAGAGCCTAAAACACTTCCACATGATCTAGACGGCTACCCTCGTAACACATCTTTATTAAAGGTTTTATCATCTATATCTCCGTATTTCCAAATACAACGATTCCATTCATCGATTTCTTGAATAATCTATAGCTCTCCCTAACTAAATTCTCTTTCAATTCACCATAAATTCTCAGTTTCTTCTTCGAGCTCATCTTGTTTGGATCCTTCTTCAATATATACTGATAATTGATCTATAAATAAATCAACTTTGTTGATTATATATAATTGAAGAATAAAAATGATGTTAAATTGATCTTTACCGAACTTCTTCTTTTGATATCCATCTTTTCCTATATTAGTATTGCTTTTGCTTCAGCAATTTCTTACTTGATAACCTACTTTTCTATATTCAAAGCACAATTTGTTATTGTATCATCGTTTCTTTTCAGAATCATCTTGGATTAATGTTCTATAAATAACATCCAATTCTATAAGATCTCTATATCGTTATAGATTATAATGTTGTCTACTTTCGTTCTTTTGGTATTTCCTTTGATTTCGATCTCTTTAAAGCTTATAAATCCGTTGATTCGTTTTATACTCATAAAATCAATCATCATATTCGATAAATTCCTCAATCAGATCATTCAAGTTATCGTATACAATTGATCTATTGAGTTCCAATTTAACTTCTGATTTAAGCCCTTTATAATAATGATTTATAATAATTATCGAGTCCTATCCCATCATTCCTATATATCATCGGAATTTTGTAATATATTTGACAATTGATCTTATCTGTTTAATATTAAATAGCTTTTCCTCAACTACTTTTTCTTCATTAATATTATCAAATATTCTTCGAATCTCTTTCTTAAATCTATTAAAGATATTGAAGATTGCTCTGATTGATTGTATACAATCCGAATCGCCATACTCGAAGTAATCATATAAATACAATTAAATCCATTTAGATGTTTCTTTTTTGAAGTATAATATAGCCTATATACTTTTAACTAAACTAATAATGAACTTATCCTTATTGAATTTAAAGTACATTTCAAATTGTAATAAGAATATCTTAAGTTCTTATCAGTTTCCAATATACTTATCAAATAAAGTTATCTTAAAGATTTCGTTGATTATAATATCTTTGGATTCTTCTATAATGATATCATCATCTTTATCGATTATCTGATTTATCGAAAATATATTGATATATTAATTCCCTTATAAAACATTGCCAATAATTACTATATTAAACGATTGATATCGATTCGATACTTGAAACAATAATAATGCTCAAAATATTACAAAAACAACCTCTTGATCACACAAAAATGATTATAAAGTTCTAAACACAAAATAGATTTAAACTAAACTTCAAGCAAATAATCAATAAAGTAATATAATAACTCGATTTGCTATTTTTGTAATTATACTATAAAAGTAATGATTGTTCTTAAATATGAAACTTTACATTATAATAAAATCCTATCCCTTTATATAGATCTTCGTACTCTACTAACCAATAAATCGATTATAAACGAATCGATTGCCGCAAAGCCGATTTCGATTAGTTGGTTTCTGGATCACGTGACATTAGTCCTGTGAGCTGATGTTACCCGTCGTAACATTATATCTATTAATAAAACATCAAGTTCTGTATCGGATATCAGCGGTAGCAAAGAATCGAGGAAGTCGAAAGAAAAAAAGTTGCTAAAAGCAATTGTTGCTATTATTATATTTATCTTCTTTTTCCTTATATACTTCTTTTCTAATTTTTCCTTTTCCTTAAGAATATCGAATTCATCCAAAGTATACAAATTACAATGTAATATATCAGATTCATATTTTAAAAGTAAATGTTTCTGTTTTCACAAACAAAAGATTTTAGCTATCGCTTTTTCTTCTTTTTATTTTAAACGAATCTTTTGACGATCCAAATTATCCCAATCGCTTTTCGAAAGACCACAAACATGTTACGAGGGTAGCCGTCTAGATCACGTGGAAGTGTTCTAGGCTCTCGAGATAGGTTTATAACTAGGCGTTAAACAGGGACTTAAATAATAACAATATAAATATATTATTTGTAATTAATAATAAAGTATACTAAATGATTGATCTTGAATACAAAGCTCTATACAAAAGAAATCCATCTTGATTATATAGCTTTTTGTCTCCTTTGGACAATTAGGACAATTAAGCGCTTCTGAAACGTTGTTGTTTTAAAACTGTCCATTATATAATATTGTATATACCTAAAGCTTTTTTGTTTATATATTCTGATAGTATATATATATATAATCTTTGGGTGATTATAATTATATACTAATATAATCGAATCTTATTTTGTTTATATATGGCCTAAATTTATACAAATATATCAATTGTTACTTTTGTAACATTATCCTCTTTTTAGCTTAATGTTGGTCCTGAATGTTTATATTAATATATCCTTTTTTTTTCTTAAATGATTATATGCTTCTTTTTTTTTTTTGTTATACTTTCTTCAATTATTAATAAAAGAAAAGAACAGATTCGTTTCGTTCATTTTATTGAACAGAAAGGTTTCGAAATGTCTTTATACTTATTATGCGAATATATAGATTACAAATGTATTGTTTCGTCTTTTGATTTTTTGCAATGTAGCGAATATATTTGTAATAGTAAAAAATGCGATGTTCAAAATCCGTTTGAAAATGATTGAGAAAGTTTGTCCTGATAAAAAGAATGATTGGATCAAAAGGAGGAGGAGGTTATGATTAAAATTCTGTGTTTGCGAAAACAGAAGTGTTTTCTGTTGAAGTATGAATCCGAAATGTTTTGTTGTGGTTTATAGATTTTTGATAAATTAATGAAGGTGAAAGAAAAGGAAAAGTTGAAAAATGAATATATAGAAAAGGAAAAAGAGCAAGTAGGTATTGGTTTGTTGGTGTTTGTTGAGGCTAATTCGAATGTATTGAACGATTTTGATCCTTCTTCCTTTTTGAGTTTTTCGAATCCTTCATTGCTTTTATGATTTGATACCGAGCTTGAAACTCTATTGACAGATATGGGTACTTCAAATAGAATGCTTGTAACTTCTCAGGGCAATTAAGATCTTTTTTGAATTCCTATATGTTTTCCAAATATAAATAGTTTAATCATTTGATTAAGTATTTGATTTTGTTTCTAATATATTTATAATCTAATATTGTTTCAATATCGTATATAGTATTAGGGTTGATTAATTTGATTTCTATTATTAATGTATTAGATGCTTTTGATGATGCTTTCTCAAAGAGTGAGATATGAAATACTGGATGGATATTTATTATATATAGTAGTTTCAATTTGTAATTGATTGGTCCTATTATTTTATTAATTTTGAATGATTTTAGTTTTTTATGGTTTAGTTTATTATTTGATTGTTTTGTTTGTATATTTCTTTGAATAAGATAAATTTTATCCTTTTCTTTAAGAGTAGGTTTTATATTTCTTGATTCATTGTAATACAATACTGTTCTTAAAACGATAAATTGTAAATCTAAGGAGAGTTATTTATGAAGTTCCTTGATTTCTGTGATATCTTTTATGATTTTGTTTATATTCGCATTTTGCAATAATGGTGATTTGTAAACTAATAAATTGAACCCAAAATTAGCATATATTGACATTACTTTTATAATTTCTGTTTCTAATATATTATATACGAATTATATTAAAGATAATAATTTAACCCAATTGTTTTATTTATAATTGATATAACAGCGAAGATAAACTTCCATTATTTGGTTTAATCGTTTTGTCTGGTTATTTGTTTGTAGATGGAAAGCTATTGAAAGCTTTCTTTTGATTTCAAATAATATTATAAAAATAGACCAAAACTTCGATATAAATAATTTGTCTTTATTTAAGATAATTTCATTTGGTATATTATAAATGCTAATTATATTCTGTATGAATATATAAACAAGATTGTTTATTATCCAAATTTCATAGAATAATATTATATAAACGAATTTGATTAATTTGTTTATTATCATTAATATAAAATTGTATTCCTTTTGGGTAACCGGATTTTTAAATAATAATAGTTTCATTACAAAATCCCAAATAATAGATTTCCAAGATTGAATAAATAGTTCGGGGGTTTTGAATTAATTATAAAGGGTATGTTGAACAACTTTATTCCTTATATAGGTATTGTAGTTTTCAATTATATTTTCAATTATAATCTTCATTTTTGGAAAATAGACTTTTCTTTTTATTTTTGCAAAAGTTTTCACAATACCTTGATATCTATAAATTGATAGTTTATATTATTCTGTAATATAATCCTTAACTAAATTAAAGGGTATATAAAACTTATTATAAAAATAAATGAACCCATTTTTTATAATAAATCCTTTTTTTAGATTGTCTGGTATAATTAGGATTCTTTTGATTATAATATCTATTATATATTCCGTTTTTATGATATCTTTGATAGTATCATAATTTATTCCTAAAATAACAATAAGTTGTGATTTATTGTGAATTAAAACATTATTATTTTGTTTTAGTATTATATATGATTCGTATGTTTTATTTTGTAAGTATTCTGGTTTTCGGCTGAAAGCATTTGCCCTAACATTTTCGTTTTCTTTGACATATGAAATTTTGAAGTTGTAGATAATCATGATTTCCGATTATCAGACTTATTATCGATTTAATTCCTTTGTTGTAATGAAATAAACCAAATTCTTATAATTTATATATATTTGTATTATATATTTCGATTCTTTTAAGTATACTTTCCATTCCCTAAAAACATCTACTATTATTAATAATTCTTTGTTATATATTTTATAATTTAATTCGGTTGACGATAATTTGTATAAATAGTAAACAATTGATTACTATTTCTTGTTCAAATCTGATTAATTGAGTATTATGTTTATTATATAGTTTGAGGAATTTGTCTTTATGATTATTGGTAGTTCTGAATCGAAAACTTTAAAAACTGGTTCTTTTACGAATGCTTCTTTAAAACATTCGAATGCTGTTTGTAATGCTTCTATCCATCGAAATTCCCTTTGATTCTTTTTAATGATCTTGATTATTGAAACAGTTATTTTCGAATAGTTTTTAATAAATCATTGATAAAAATTGGCGAACCCCAAAAAGGATTGTATTTCTTTTATATTTATCAATGATTCCTATTTTTTGATTGTTTTTATTTTGTCAGAACTTATTTTGAAACCTTCAGAGAATATAATGTAGCTTAAAAATTCTGTCTCTATAACATGAAATTCATATTTGCTGGGTTTGTATTGGAAATCTGCCTTCTTCAAAAATTATAGAATATTATAAACATTCTGGATATATTATTCTTTTATTTCTGAAAATACCAATATATTATTTAGATAATATATATAATATATATTTAGGTATTTTCTTAATATATTATTGATCAAATATATATATATATTATTAATATATTTATCAAATCGAATAGCATTATTTGATATTTATATAATCTGTAACGAATTCTGAATATTGTCTTTTATTCTTCATCTTCCTTCATTTTGATTAGGTGGAATCCGTTTCGAAAATCAAATTTGGAGAAAATCTTGGCTTTTCCCAATCGATCCCTTAATTCCATAATTAATAAAAGTGGGTACCAATCTTTGATCATTATATTATTGAGTTTATAATAATCTATACAAAGTCTTTTTATATTATCTTTCTTTGATATAAATAATATAAGGCTAATTGTTTATAAAATGGATTCTTTGATTTATCCCTTTTTTAATGTATTGCCAATATAATCTTTAAATGTCTTTAGATTAAAGATTGATATTGGATAGATTGGACCGAATGGAAGCATTTTGCTTTCCTTTAATATTATTTTGTAATCCTATAATTTATATTTTGATAAAGTATTATAACCTTTCCTTTTTTCGAATAATTTTTTGTACTTCTGGTATTATATTGATATTGATGTTTTGTTTTGTTTTATTATAAAGATGGTTTCAAGCAATTTCTTTTGTTTATTCTTTATTTATATAAAAAATTCATTTTCCTTTATTATTAATAAAGGATCCTGGACTTAATGTTTTATATTAATAATATTGTTCATCTTCAATTCTTTATTGTATATATTTAACCTTATTGATTCTAATGTATCTTGTTGATCGCTTTTTTTCGGAAATGATATAGTTTCTGATAACCAATCAATTTGGGGGTTATATACCTTCAATTATGGCATTCCCAAAATGATCTATTGATTCTTTAATAGAACAATATCGAATTGAATAACTTTTTTATATTGGATTATATTCATTTGCAATAAATGAGTCTCCTATGAAATCTTTCTGTTCAATCCAATTAATTATCTATCAATTAATTACAATTGATATAATTTCTATTTTGTTTGAAATTGTATTCCCAAATACTTTATAATTCCTAATATAATAAAATTTCTTGTAATTTTTGAATCTATTATAACCTGGATTATTTGTCCGTTTATTTTTGTATTATAGTAGATCTGATTTATTTGTCCTGCAATATTCAATTGTCTTTGGCCTTTTTTATAGATTTTGATTGTTTTTCCTTTTTTATAAATTCTTTTTATTTTCCTTTAAAGGAATTAATTTATGGTTTCTTTATTTGATAAATGAATTCTGCAAGTTTCATTATAATACATTATCCAGTTTATAATAATATACTTAGCTATCTGTTTTTCCGATAACAATTCTTTTGATTCCGTTTTGTTAAAAAAAGGGGAAGGAATTTGTAAATATTTCAATTTATATTGGTTTATAATATTCAATCTTTTTTGGTTTCGAGGCATTATATCGATTTCCTTTTGATGTTCTTTTTGTTTGTAATTATCGTTTTCGATTAAATATAAAGTATATAATTGGGGTACAAAGATAATATTGAATTATCCTTTGCCGAATTTCTTATAATAACCTTTTTTTGGTGATCTTTTGTTTCGGCAATTTCTGGTTCGATAATCTAACTTATTATATTCGAAGTATAGCTTATCCTTATATCTTCGTTTTACCTCTTCCTTAAATAATTTGTTCTTAAATATTGTATTTAATTATATTGGTTCTTTATAAGATTGTTTGTTTTCTCAAAATCTTCCTTCATTTTTGTGGTACTTATCATAATCTCGGTTTTCATGAAAATTAGAAGATCAACATTCCTTCTAATATTTGTAGAGCATCTTATCCGCTTTAATAGATTCCTCAATTAATTTGTTTAAATCTTCTCAAATATAATTATAATCTAGTTCTAACCTGACTTCAGGTTTGAGCCCTTTCCGATAATGATTCATTATTGTATTCTCTTTTTATCCAATAATACTTATATACCTTTTGAATTTTATAATGTATTTGATTATTGACCTTATTTGTTTAAGATTATAGATCTTGAATTTAATATCTTGTAATTCATTGATGTTCCCGAATATTCGTTGTATTTCTTTCTTGAATCCTTTGAATTTCCTAAAGATGGTTTGAATTGGGTATATTCGCTTTTTAAACTTATTCAAGTTGATGAAATAATCTTTGAGGTATAATTGGATCTATTTAGCAGTTTCTTCTTTGAGGTAGAAAGCAGCCCAAATGCTTTTATCGGTGTTATGATTGAATTTGTCCTGGTTAAATTGGAAATAGATTTCAAATTGAAATAAGAAGGTTTCTAGTTCTTATCGATTGCCTATAAATCGATCTGATAAAACGATTTTGAAGGTTTCGGTGACAATGATTTCTTTAGGGTCTTCGATACCTCTTATAACGATGTTTCTGTTTTTGTCGGTATTTTCAGGAATGACCTGGTTGATCGTAACGGGGTTGTTAAACTGTGGTGTCTTGGAAGATATGATGTCGTTACTTATCGAATCGGTATTTGAAACAATAATAATGCTCAAAATGTTACAAGGGTAGCTATTTAGATTATATAGAAACATTCTAGGTTTTCGAGGTAAGTTTATAATTAGGTATCAAATAAGGATTTAAATAATGATAATAATGAATATGTTATTTGTAACTAATAATAGAGTATATTAAATGATTGATCTTGAACACGAAGCTCTATACAAAGGAAATCCATCTTGATTATATAACTCTTTGTCTTTTTCGGATAGTTAGGATAATTGAGTGTTTCTAGAATGCTATCGTTTCAAAGCTATTCATTATATGATGTTGTATATACCCGAAGCTTTTCTGTTTGTATATTCTGATGGTATATATATATATGATTTTAAGGTGATTATAATTATATATTAATATAATCGAATTCTATCTTGTTTGTATATGGCCTAAGTTTATATAAACATATCAGTTGTTACCTTTGTAACAATTTAGCACCTTCAGAAACTTTTCCTATAATTCTATTGTAATTATATAAATTAAGATTCATTTTAGATATATTATTATAATCAATTGATTTCAATAGAGTATATTGTAATAATATAATTAATAAATGAGAATAAAAATATTAAAGGAAAATATGATTTTTTTTTAAAAAAGTGCGTTTCGGCTAATAGCAGTTGGCACGTGCTGTACATAGTCAGTCCAAGGAACCAAGTAGAAGCTTTCCCTTTGGACACCAGCGGTGCACGCACCCCAAAAATACACAGGTCCCCGCCAATATCTAATTAATCGAGAGGAGAAAATTAGATTTGAACAAACATACTTAAAGCAACACCCACCCATCCAGCAATAAAACATCCAAGTTGTCCTCGAAGAGAAAAGGTTTGAATGTATGTAGTGACATTAGTCACGAGACAACCAATTGCCATACCCTATCTTCTACCCAGCCAAGCTACTATTCGGTAGGCGAGGAAGAATATGGTGATAATGACTCCGACTTTATAGGTTGTATTGACTGCACGAGTCATCTCTGTGTTCTTTGATCTTCTATTAGACCTTGATCTTCCGTTTGACCTAGACGTTCACAATTTGATAGGAAAACATACTGGGTTGTCGAAGTAAGCTATCTAGTTTCTTGAGCTCTGGGCAGAATTGTAGACCGAGGCATCATATAAATGTAGTACTATACAAGATGCTGCGATGGGCGAGATATACCATGTTGCATGAGGTCGCTGTTGCAGCTAAAGGCACCTAACCTTACCAATTGTATACTCTCGCCTTATCTGTCATAAGTCTCGCCATTGTGGATGACTAGGACCCAAACTTTTTGAATCAAAAACGGGAATAGATATTGATACCGATACCGATACCGATACAAAAGAAACCCCTACAACGAAGAGTGAAAAACTGTCCAATAAAAACCAGGGAGAAGATTCCACACATGCTAATTTCGCAAGCATCGCAGGCCGAGAAGTTTACGGTGGGATATTTATCAAGTCTGTACATGCTCTTGATGTACCAAGCATGAGAAACTACAGACCATTTTCGCACCCCTTGGAATTTACAACCATAGAGTTTATAAACATCAACGAAACTCAAAATGGCAACGAACAACCAAGAGAGCAAGCAACCAAAGCACAATTACAGCCAATGGAACTGGAACTTTTCAGCATTGGCTGATTAAACCTGGAATCCCCCTACTGCAGAAAAGCTTCGCTTCTGTGACGAAATCGATCCAAGGTAACAACCTGACCTAGACGAAATTCGCGAATAGGACATACAGAGGGAATAAGTGGCTATTTATCCGTATCTCCACTTGAAAATCAAGAGGGGTTCCAGCCCTCTGGGTCGGCATATCTTTGCCGGCATTTCAAATCTGCACACCATTGAAGACTTTTTAAGTTTGTAGTCCATGGGATGGGAACGTGGAAATGAGTCAACACCCCAGCTTGTTTTAAATTGATTCCCATTGCGCGCCAATGCATTATCTCCTTTTCCGGTATCAACGAGAAATAATAGGCATTTCCAGTACGATTCCTCTATTACATGACATCATTTATTGGAGCAGATACCTACTGCGGAAACTCCAAACTCTAGTGTTGGTCCTGCAAATGTATCTAACCAGACAAGATGCAATGGCGGAACACTCATCAATACCACCGCAGTCGCGAGTGGCAATGGTACAAGTAGTTTTTCGATAGAACATCTGATACTTTTTCCATTCCCTGTGATCCCCACAGTGGAGACAACGGATGATAAATTGTAGGGTTGGTGCAAAGAATATGTCGTCGATGAAGCGTTATGCCAACTTCAATTGCCATCATGTCAAAAAAAATAAAAAGCGTCGGGACATTGACTCTTACGTTCAGTTCTTTGACTAGAACGTAGATGGATGTCTGTACATGTAGGTACTCCCTAATCTTTCGTGGATGAGGGTGGGATGGGCATATCAGAAGCGCCACGTGGCACCGAACGCGCGTATTTGCATTTGAAAGGCCCCAAAATCTGCAGCTGCAGACAATTTCGGTTTATTAATGTACCTCATTGTAGACCCCATTGATGTACCGGTACCCTCAACGCAAAAACTAAGGGAGACTTTCGTTTCTTGCAGATGCCAAGTACCAAGTATGTCACATGGAGAAATTCTTTGGCAGGTAATCTCGGTGTTAGCGGTACCAAGCAAAGAATGTAGAGTTTGTGTTCAAGCATGTGCATTGCCATGAGAGAAGACTCTGCATAGAAAGAGTTGGTTGATTTGGGGCCAATAGAAAACAAGGCATAAAACCATCAAGTGAAAGGATAAGTACTGGATGGATTGCATGATATTCATATGAAAGGTTCTTGGTATCTTAACAATTGAGAGATAATTGTCTTACCAAAATCAAAAATCAAACAATAGGAAATGAGAAATGAGAAATGAGAAAAGAAGAAAGAAGAAAGAGAGAAAAAAGAGAATTACATCTTTCATTGAGGGTGCTCCATCACCGTCACCTCTACTATTTCGCCTGGTCGCGTCTTTGTATCTTCCGCAAATGCCATTATAACAATGTCCAATATATAATCTTCTAATAGTTCATCCATATTTGATTCCAACAAAGTTATGCCTGAATAGCGAGACCACAAATCGACTTCTTCCTCGTTTGGTGTGTTTCTCACCAACATGACCTTTTTCAAGTGAGGAAAAGCCGATCGAAATCTACCAATGTTTCCCAAAGCATCAGAAAGACGAAATGGGAGAGTCCTATGAGTTTCACCCCAGAATCGTTCAGCCAGAGCAATTGACTGGATTTGATGTTGATAAGGCAAAGATGCTTATTGAATAGAAAAATGCTTTGCTACAGCCGTAATTTCGTCATCGTACTGTCTCGAACTGAAAAAGATAGTGTCGCAAACGGGATTGAAGTAGATTTTCCCTGGCTTCTCATCTGTACCGAAGGACTTATTGTAAAACTGGAGACCGACTTTACGAGATTCTCTATTCGTATGAAGTAGCGCAGGAGGTAGACCGAGGTTGAGAAATATCTTATCGACGATGCAATAATTCAACTCCAAAATGCGTTTGTGAAAAGCGGCAAGCTTCCAGATTTCAAATCTCAACTCAAGAGGCAACTCGGGGAATCGGGGAAATGTATTCGTGGTTTTCATGGTTGGATCGATGAAACTACTTGAGTAAGAGTATGTAGGTACAGTAAGGATGATATCGATAAGAGGTTTCGGTAGAGAGGGAGGGTAGTAAGCAAATCCTGAAGGAAGATGTTTGGAGCGGCGCGAGATCTTAAAGGTGTTGATATCCAATAAAATGCAGAGGTGAAGCATCAAAGTTCAAATATCCCATGTACTTTATGTCCAATATATATGAAAAAGATTACAAGTTATGTTATGTTGTGATGTGATGTGATGTGATGGCAGAATTCTAATAATAAACTGGTTTGCTGTAGGAAGCGAGATGGGTCGGGCGTCTGGTATTGTATTATGATAGAATCAGGTTAGGCACTTATTGGTCTTCATTTCCCTCGGGTGGGCCCTAGATCCACAATTCTACAAGCAAGCAATAACATACAATAACAAGCAATAACAAGCAAAAACAATACAAGCACAATCAATACAAGCACAAACAATATCATCATGTCTTTCATTTTCATGAGAGGTTACAAATAACTGAATATCCTCACAAAGCATCTCGTATTTGATCTTGGAAGCTCATGAATATATACATGTATATAATATATATGTACATATAAATAGCCACTTGCTTCAATTTACAATTTGCCTTGCGTCATGGTGAGTAAAAGTCATCACAAATTCCAAGACTCATTCATCTAACAATTGAGGTAGTCAGACAAGGCGAGCTTTTTCGAGCAGCTCTATGCATTAAATCAATCCGATTCAGATGATGGAGGACCTAATGAATCACGAGAATTTTTGAAAAAATGCAATAAACCAATACTGGATCCTCCTTCACAAAAAGTGCAAAGTTTGCTACCTCCCACGTCCAAGGAATCCAATTCACTACCACTTCGAAAGGTATATAAACCACTTCTCAAAAATGTTCCTTCGTTACAGCGAAGTCAATCCGAGCCAAAGGGGAATGTGAGTACGGCTAAGAATATGGTGAATGGTACTGCGGAATTGTTAATCGATTCACCTCGTAAACGGTCTGGTCTTCGAAGCGAATCGCGTGCTACGGTTTCTGCTAATAGTTCTTTTGAAAGAGAGACTTCTTCTTCTATAAGAAGTGCGGATGGTTCAGCCCAAAGACCAACTATAGATCGACGCAGCATATCAAACCCAACACCAGCCAAATTGGTCCTTACTAATAGTACGGGAATAGCATCAATGCTTAGCAAAAAGAGAAAGGGGGAAACCCTGAATAAAGGGGCGGCCAAAAAAGCTACTGGAAGGAAGGAAAAACCCCTCAAGCTTGTTCCTGCAAAGGATAGGGTCTTCGAGGGACTAAACTTTTTCTTCCTCCCTAATGATGATAAGTTGCGTCTTAGACGTGCTCGTATTACCAAGGCAAGAGAGCGCGGCGCAACATGGGTTAGAGATATCAACGAGCCCATCACCTATCTTATCATCGATCCATCCTTGACACGCAAGGATGTTATTACCTACCTCAAAGTTCTACCGGTAGGAGCCAACATGGTAAATGAACAGTGGTTATTGGACTGCATCTGGCAGAAGTTTCTCTGTGATCCATCTTTGAAGAAATATCTGGTCCAAGATCCAGATGCAGTCATTGAAAAGGAACAGATACCGGTACCATCAGATTCACAACAGTCGGGCAAATCACTACAGATAAAAGCCCCCGCCAACAAACCCCATAAGTGGGAATATGTACCTCCGGTAGAGACACCCGAGCGGAGTCAACATTTAATGCCAACCGTCAATCCAATTCCTTTCCCTTCAGCTTTGGTGTCTGGACGACAATCACAAGAAAGTCCAAACTTTTTGGCAGAGAAGAGCTTGCAACTCCTGGGTGAAGACTCTACTTCAGATGCAAGACAAGTAGACTTCGGTATACTGAATGAAGCTATTGAATTAGCCAGGGTAACTGAAGGTGTACTCGACCACGACATGTCCGACGATGATTTAACATCAACTACTAGTGACTTTGATCACAACATAGATGAATCTGACTCAGAAGACGGTCGCCGCTCACCTCTAAGAGCTCCCACCAAAACTCGCCGAGCTGTCCCAGCAGGGAAAGGAAGCCTAAAAAACTTCCAATGCATGACAGGTGGAACCGCCTCCAACGGACCCAATCCCAACCAGCACACAATTGAAATCCTATCCCGAATGCGCGAGTACTACGAAAGAATCGGCGATCAATGGCGAAGCCGCTCTTATTTCCAAGCCTGCGGCCAACTCAAAAACCAAAAAACCCTCATCCGCACCTACGATGAAGCCATCCAAATCCCCAAGATCGGTCAACGAATCGCCAAGAAAATCGAAGAAATCGTCCTCACGGGCCGATTCCTCCGTCTCGAAAACGCCGAAGCAGAACCCAACGATAAAACCCTCAAACGATTCATGGGTATCTACGGCGTCAATGTCAAATTAGCCTCCAAATGGATATCCCAAGGCCATCGCACATTCGCTGATCTAGAACAAAATATCAAACTTAGCCCCAATCAACAAATCGGTATAACCCATTACGATGACCTGCAACTGCGAATTCCCCGCGCCGAAATGGAAGAATTGGGTAAATACGTTATGGAAACAGCACAGTCGCTCGATCCAGATATCGAAATCACAATCGGTGGATCGTATCGTCGCGGTGCTAAATCATCAGGTGATATCGATATTATCATCACTAAAGCACATACAACAAGCACAACACAATTAACACCATTTCTCTCCTCTCTCGTAAAAACCCTCACCGATTCCAATTTCCTGGTAGCAGCTCTCGCAGTTCCGCATAATAATCAAGGCTCAAAATGGCACGGATGTTGTGTTTTACCCTCTCCCTCTCCGCCACCCCCTTCCCACACATCCCCTCCCCATAGCAATCACCCCTGGCGCCGCATCGACCTCCTCCTCGTCCCCTCCACCCAATTCGGCGCCGCCCTACTCTATTTCACCGGCGACGATATCTTTAATCGCAGCATGCGGTTACTGGCCGGGAAAAAAGGCATGCGTTTAAACCAGCGCGGTTTATATAGGGATGTGATGAGGGGGGGGAGAAATGAGGGGGGGAAATGGGATAGCAGAAAGAAAGTTACGGATGGGACGTTGGTGGAGGGGAGAGATGAGAGGAGGATTTTTGACGTCTTGGGCGTGCCGTGGAGAGAACCGTGGGAGAGGGTTTTGCGGTGAGATGGCTTTATTTTGAGGGGGAGGGGGTGGTGTGCTAGGTTGTAGATGGTTATTGTGGGATGGGAAGAGGGATATGGGATACGAATGGGGATATTGGATATGAATGGGAATATGGGATACGAATTAGGACATGGAATACGAATGGAGAATACGAATTGGGATGGGGCTGGCGTGGGAGTTTGGATACCTGATTTTCTTTGAGGAGAGAGGGATGAGGGTGGTAGATAGATAGTTCTTACAGGTTGATGGGCTTAGGAATATGAGATACGAATCAGGATACTGGATACAGTATCAACTTTTCTCCCGAGATGTGTGAATGAATTAGTATACTACACTAGGGCTAGCTGGGATATTCAAATTTTCATTTTTGTTGTTTATTGGAGTTTATATTCTTGATGTTTAGTATGTGTCACGGAGCCAAGTACTCTACCATTAAGCCACGTAACCCCAAAATGGTATATGTAGTTTGATTAACATCAAATCTACTATGTAGAGTTATAACCAATCTGTGATAGTATGATTTGATGTGATGTGATGTGATGTGATATGATATGATACTACAAAGAAAACAAGACAAGACAAGACAAGACAGGACAGGACAGGACAAGAATATAAAAGTAATCGATTCCTAAATATCCAATCAAATATTGATTATATCTTACAAAGAAATGAAAAACAGAATATAACGAAGGGTATAATAATATGAGGAATAGAATATATATAATATTGATGTTGATATATTGTATTATATTGAAATTGAAATATAGTGTATTGTAACGAATATAATACAACGCAATATATATATATATATAGAGTAGTAAAGAGTAGATGTATTAATCTATTATATTTATTTATTTATCTATTCATCTGCTCATTAATCTATCTACCTCCCTATCCATCTATCTATCTATTTATCTACCCATCCATCAATCCCTCACCAAATCCTTCACCAAATCCAAACATCTCTACCTCTCCTCCTCCAAATATTCGCTTTTTCTTCCCCCTCCCCTTTCTACTTCTCATCCCTCCTCTCTCCATTTTAAAAGAATTTAAAAGTGATAAAGATTTAACTAACATATCATAAGGGGTATCAAAGAAGAGTAAATAACTAAATAAAAGAAGTAAACAAGAATCGAGGCTCCCCTCTCCACCCCCTCTCCCTCCCCCAAAAATAAAAATAAAAATAATATAAACCTATTACATGAGTTAACTGAGGTAGAAGCTGCAGCCAACAACTACTCAAAAGTGATTCATCCTCTTCCTTGAATTTTTTTGGTCTCTCCCAAAACACTGGCTCCCAAAAATTATGGCCGTAGCGTCTTTCGTTGCAAATGCTCCTGCCCTGTCCATTTTCGCATTTACACCTTTTTCTGGTATTTTCCCTATTCCATGCCCCGTTTTCTCTCCATAATCAAGAAAAAAAAAGTCAAATGACAAATTAAAAAATCTTTTGCGTACGTGGCGATAATGCAAACGCAAAGTAGTCGTAAATCGAAATAACATAAGAAGAGGAAGAATGAGTATATGCTATTAAATAGCCCCTTCTTCACCCTCCAGCACCCTCCTCGCAGCATCTAATCTTCGTCTCCAAATTCTAGAATCATGATTTCCCGCTTCCGTATTCTGTAAACCCAAAATACATTTCCCCAGACTAGCGACTAATCGCTCAACGAGAATTTGGTCGTCGTTGGAACGCATCTGGGTTGGTGAAGATTGTGCCTTTTTGCGGTTGTTTTCGAGGGACGTGGTGCGTGTTGGATGATAAGTGGTGCTAGAGGCGGTACCAGGTGGGGTGAAATTATTGGGGAGTTCTCTGGGTCTGGTGGAAAGAGGGAAGCTACGAGCAGTGCTGTTAGAGGTAACAGAGTCGAGGGATAGATTTCTGGAGTGTAAGCCGGGTCTGATGTCGATGTCGTATAATCCAGAGCCTCGAGCTATTCCAATGTCGTTGTAGTCACGGATTGTGGTGTTGGTGGGCAAAGAGCCAAATGTAGATCTTTTGTTTTCAATAGGACCAGCTCTCTCTGACTTATAAGGAGCGATGGTGGGTGAGTCCGGAGTGTTATTATTACGTGTATCGGTAAAAGGGACTTTTAAATCGAAAGGATCTTCCTCATCTTCGCTACCGTCTTCATCGTCCATGTTTGACTTGGCAGTCGCAAAAGTGGCTAGAGTAGAAACAGAAGCGTTACTGTCGGATCTAAGATGCACCACAGATGATCGTTGACTAGGGTCATGGCCATTCTCCACAAGAGGCATTGGAGCTGTAGGTCCTCGTGTTGTTTCTACAGAATCCTCCGAGGTAATACTTCCTCTTCTCTCTCGACTCATCGTACCCATTGCGCTATGTAGGAAGAAATGTTCGTAATCAAATGCATCTTCACGATCCTCGTGTGATATCTGCTCGGTTACTGATTCGTGATAAATTGATGCATCACTGTTGTCCTCATTGTCAAATTCATTGAATTCTTCACGGTCGTCATTGTAGCTATGGTTGCTCTCTTCTGAACACGTATCGTAACCCTCTTCTTCAACTATCGGTGTTTGATTTTGACGTGGGCTCGATAACTCAGCTGACTTCACCTGGCTCTCACCTGCATCTTCATATATGCTCGTAGCATCTGATTTGGCATAGTTTGGAGCTTGTCTCATAGATGATTGGGCCGGGTGTACAGTGTATGTATCCTTGGAAGGGTCGCCGTTCCGAGTTCCATTCGATTGACCATGGCCTACCACTGACTCTGTCTTGGGCGCGCCGTCTTGGCCAGTAACACCTCCATTGTACCACTGCTCCCCAGCCGTGAATGGACTAGGCGTCCGTAAACTTTGGAGACTGCGACGTTTCATATTATCATCCCTCGCGCGATCTCGCAAAGCTGACAATCTTCCTTTCAAGTCATGCATTTGATGCTGTATATCCTGCATTCTAATGCTTGAAGTTGACGAAGAACGACTCAAGCGTCCTTCTCGTACAGTTGAATACTCTCTATCAGGATTAGTCCAGCCATTAGCCCTGTCATCAAATTCGGGAACCCCATCCTCGACCAGAGGTTCAAGATGCGATGTTTGAGAAGGGGGAATCCTATTGTGTGGTGAAGATCGGCCGGATCCTATTGGCCTTCCATTTTCATTACTCTCCTCCTCGATCATTGGCGGAGAACTTGGCGATGCTGGATTTGCTGCGTGCGAGCCCATACCACTTCTAGCTCTATAAGAAGCTGCCGCACTCGAGGCACGAACCGGGAATGCTGTTGCTCGTGACGGCGATATATTATTCTCACTCCAGACCCTCGAATGACCAGGACTCAAAGCTGTCGAACCTGTATGAAAACTGGAAAATGATCGCTGTCTTGAAGGTACACCACTTATGCGCCGGTCGATTTGTAAGAGGGATGGATTGGTTAAAGGACTACTGCTGTAAATCGAAGGCATGGAAATGGATGGCGTTACATAAAGGGAGCTTCGCGCTCGTGTTAAATTCCCCTCCATATTCTAAAAGCGCGATTGTTAGTGGATGAACCTGGTTTGAATCTACACAACTCACATTGAGTCGACGTTTGGCATTCAATAAAATTTGTTCGGCCCTTCTACTCAAAGCAGCACTCGAATTTTGATCATCTTCTCCATCTTCAACATTTCCTTCCCTGCGCGATAATCTACGTGTTTCCGTTTCGACAAGCTCTTTACGATAAGTATCCGTGTAAGATTCCGCCACACTCTCCTCATCATCACCCTGGAAATTACTATCATCCACGCTAACTGCATCGTCGATATCTTCAAACATCGCAGATTGTGGTTCCGAGGCAACAGTGCTTGCGGATTCCACAGATATTTTCCTCTCGTGTGTTCCAGTCTTGGTTCCCGATCTCCTCAATTCATGCCCCAATGATGCTGAGCTTACTCGATGCCCATTTTGGAGTTGTTGCTGTTTGATAAACCTTCGTTCGGCCGGACCAGGTAACTTCTTTGCTGGTGTACTTTCCACCTCTGTAACCTCGCCTATATCTGATAACATTGTTCCATTCCCATATATAATCGGCGTAGTTGGTGTCTTGGACGGCAGCCCACTTTGATATTTGGAATCGCTTGGCCGCTGCCATGCATCTTCCGACGTGGAGGAAAATTGAAAAGATGTATGCCGTGAAGATGATTCAGAATCGTAAGTCGTTTCATTTTGTAGCGGAAGAATCATATCTGGTTCAGTTAAAGTTGGGCTTTGAGAGCCAGGTCGAGGTGGATAAGTCATGATTGTTGTAGTACTGGAGGTGGAGGATTGAGTCTGCATGATGACCTAGGTAGCTAGTAGCAGACACTGACACTACCACAAGAGCAGAATAAGATCTCTTTTATTTTTTGGTCTAAAATTGCGAAGTGGGAAAACGAGCGTATTGAGTTTAACATTTGACCATCCAATGAAGAATTTTGCTTGTGGATAAGTTTTGGCGCAAGTAGTTGATGGGTAGTATTAGTCGGCGATTATTGATATTATTGATATTATTGATATTATTGATATTATCGATAGGTATCAATGATATAAGGTTCGTAAGGATTCGGGATAGGGGCCATTCGTGTTATGGTTCACTATATCATGATAGTACGACGTTGTAGCCAGTTCACATATTCGAGGTGAATAGTTAGAAAAATCGAGAAATCGAAGATATCAGGAGAATGAAGAATATAAGTATAAGACAAGACACAATCAATAACCCAGCTAGTTAGTATTGATGGATGGGAAGATATTGATTGCTTATTTTCCAGGATTGGATTCGCTCGCATATTGTATATTGTATATTGTATATTGTATATTGTATATTGTATATGGTATATCCCCATGAGAAAATAATGTCGGACATAAGATTATATACATTTATTAATGCTGGTATATAGCTATATATCTATCTATTTATCTATCTATCTATTTATCTATCTATCTATCTACCCATACTTGTCATCTCTTAACATTTCATTTCCAAACCTCTCAATCAGTCCCACCAAGTGACCGACCACTGCAAGGTACAGAAAAGCACAAATCCAATAAGCTAGGGTAACAACCAATCTTTTTCAAAAATCCTTGTAAACCCCCCTTGTAATCCCACGTTGATATAAACTTATGTATATTACGGAGTAAAGAGTACGTACCGAATAATTAATAGAGTAATTGTCAAGCTTAAAACTTAAATCTAAAGAAAGTCAAGGGCTATGAAATTTGACTCGATAGAAAAATCCAAAGGCAAATCGAAACCCAAAGTCTAGAACTATGATCATCATGATCATTAAAATATGAGTAGAGTAAAATGTCACAATGTCAAACTATCATCACCATGTCAAAATGTCACCATGTCAAAATGTCACCATGTCAAACTATCACAATATCAAAATAGTATTAATAGAAGAAACCCATCAGATCATTACCAAAAACCATGAACATAAGGTTGACAAAGGACTAAAATCCTTACAGCCCAAGGAATAGTGGGAAAAGACTAATGAATGGTCTAACGGTCATGAAAATTTCCGAAATTGGGCTCACGATTTACAGTTTAATTGAGTAATCTATCACCGCCAAGATTGATTGCAACTTCTATTCCTCGTGCGTGCATTAAACATTCAGATAAAGAGGAGGCATATCAAACAATTATCCCGATTATGGCGACATGTGTGGTGAACAATCCACCGAGGGAGATGAATATCATTTCTACAAGGCTGAGTGCCGAAGATCGCCGGGATAGGGGGCAACTGCTGCGTACAATACGACTACTACGTATAATACGGACTCCAAATATTCATGGCGCGGTGTAACAGTCCTTCCGACGGTAATGAATGGGTACGGTGCAGTCCCAAAGATTGTTAGGGGTTTCGAGATCTCGAATTGATGTCGCCGGGATATTTCCAACTTTTCGGTGGATGAGTCATTGTATTACCAGGAGGCTGCATTGAGAGTGGCTGTCATAAGTTTATGATCCAATTGCAATTCCTCCACAGTCCTGACAATATCTGAATACTCGTTGCCAGATATTCAGGACAAGCTTTCATTCGTATTCATCTATTTTCCCCTCCCTAGCTACCAACCAACCTGGTGTACGTATCACCGAAAAAACCCACCACCACCATGAACAAAGCACCCCCCAGCACCCCCCTCGAGCCCCCAAACTTCTCCATCCACCCGTGCACGCACGCCGACCTGCGCACCATGCAAACCATCTACACCGAGGCCTTCCAAAACGACCCCTTCCGCCTCGCCCGCTGGCCCGACTCCCACGTCCCACCCTCAGTATTCAACCCCTGGATAACCAGCATATTCGCCAAATATCTGCGCACGCCGCAGACCAAGACGTGGAAACTTGTTGAGAACGCCACGGGGAATATAGCGGGGTGGACGCACTGGGCACCGGCGCACACGGTGAGTGCGGAGGGGGAGGATGAGAGGAAGAGGGAGGATGAGAGGGAGGAACGGGAGAGGGGGGAGAGGGGAGAGGGAAAGTTCCCTGTGGGTTCCGTGTTGGATATTTGTGAGGCGAAGGTGGCGGGATGGGATGGTTTGAGGGAGAAGTGGTATAGGAGGGAGGATATGTATTGTATGTCGCTACTGTTTTTTTTTTCTGCTCTTATTTATTTTTCATCTTGAGTCATTTAACGAGCTCTTATATATTACCTCCTCCCCCTCCTCCCCAACCCCCCTCTAACCCCCCAAATAGTAATATACTTCCTCACCATCTCCCCCAGCTACCAAAAACTCGGTCTAGGCACCCATCTCCTAAACGCCATCCTCTCACTCGCCGACGCCTCATCAAAAAGTTGTTACCTAGAAGCGACTGCTGCCGGGCATCCGGTATATGAACGCGTGGGGTTCAAGACGGTTGAGGTGATGGAGGTGGATATGGGGGTTTTGGGGGTGGGGAGGAATTGGGCGATGGTTAGGGAGCCGGGGGTTGTTGGCGGTTAGTGATAGGTGGGAGAGGGAGGTAGAGAGGGGAGGGGGGTGAGAGCGAGAGGATGTGAGGTGGATTAGAGGTAGGAATGGAGAGTTGAGCTGGGTGGAAAAGTAGGCGAGATAATAAAAGAGAGAAAAAAGAGGGGAACTATTACATGATTACCCATGGGATAAACTATCGCAGCGAAGCATACACAGTTATTTAACAGCCTTACTTTAAATCAACCAAGGGAGTGAGAGAGTAATAATCCCAGTTAATTTTATACTCTAGCTAGTACCTAGCCATCTCAATACCATAATTCTATCTAAACGAATGACCAGAAACAAAGCACGAAACAAAACACAACAAAAGAGAAAACGAAACAAAAATGCATACTCCTGTGAGAGTCGAGCAATCCTTCCATCAAGCGCATGATGAGCTGCTTCGCGCGCTTCCTTCCTCCTCATCTTTGTCCTTTTCCTCTATCAATAATAATGCACAAAACCTCAACAACCACTAACACAAACAATACTACCACCCCTCTCCATCTCATTCTCATTCTCATTCTCCTTCATCTCCTCCAACTCACCACCCATTCCAGTTCCCTTCCCCTTCAAATTCTCCTTCTCAACCCTCAAAGGTTCAACCCGATCAACATCCCTCCAGCCCTCCACTTCCTCCAGCCCTTCCAATCCCTGAAATCCCACTTTCTTCAAGTTACCAGTCTTCAGGCATCCCATCTTCAAATTGTCATTTCCGCTACCACTTTCATCTGCGACTCCATTCTCATTTGCACACTTAATCATCGCAGCTTCCGGCTCAATAACCGTATCACCACTAAGATTTCCATGTTGCGTCAAACCAATATGGACTCCCACCTCAGCACCGGTCATACCAGAACAACCACCCGAAGAACCCCCATGCAAACCAACAGCCGAACCCGAACCCGAACCCCTACCCCCAGCCCTCCCAAAATCACTCCCTATAACCACCGTATCCGCACTCTCCGCACTAGCATCTACATGACCATTCTCCTCACTAAACACCAAACCATTTGCCCTCCTAACCGTTGCCAAATTCGCATTTGGCAATTTGAGCGTATCAATTCTATGATCACCACTTCTTGTACGAAGAATTCCATTCCCAAGCCCACCCACCATTTGCGAATGCTCCGAAACCGACGATTGACTTCGACTCTTAAAGCATTGATTGCACAATTTACGAATCCAATTATCCGTCCCGTTGGAACCCGAGCTACTACTTGCACAGTTACGATCTCGGGAACAAGCGACTAGACTACCTGAATGATCTGGTGTCGTTTGTCTCATGGGATCGTAAGCTGGAGGACTTCGCGTCCATCTTTCTCCGCTCATTGGTTTCGCATTGGCCGGGCCATTCCAAGGATAATTTCCACACATGGATGTTGTATGTTCCGTCATACCATGTGCACCTATAATCCCGCTCACCTGCCTAAAAGGCTGGGCTTTAGGACGTGCAGCTCGATTGACACAAGTAATGACGAGGAAGACGAGGGAACCAAAACCGGCGAGAATTAGAAAGACCATGATGAGTTTGAGGCCGATGTTTCTGTGTTTGACTGATTGAAGACATTGGTAGTGCATATATGTGTTTCCAAGAAAACGGTCGCAATCATCTTCTATTTGTGGTACCCAATCGTCGGGCCAGAAACCTCGACGATTATGAACTGATGAAAGCTTTGTATCTTCCTGTAAAAACTTACCACATTTAAGATTTCCTTGTAGATCATTGATGCAGTGGAATATTTCTGTGTCAGTTGGTCGATCTGTGATTGTTGGTTGCGCAACTTGCGTTGTGGAATTTGATTGTTCTGTGACGGTTGATTGTGCTGTAGAATTCGATTGATTGGTGGTATTAAATTGTGCTGGAGCACCAGGCAAAGAATCCTGTGTCCCATGCTTGTATCCTGGTCTGTATATACACCAGCCATCAGAGGTATGAATCCAAGGCAGCTCACATGATTCAGCTTGCCAACTAGGAGCAACACCACGCTCCTCGCTTGGAACTTCACCACTTCGTTGACGTATTGGCTTGCGAGAGCGTGACAATAGGTCGTGAGGATGCTCGCGTTGATAATTGGGGTCGAAAAAACATCGGCCATCCATAGTACGGATCCAAGGGGGGTCACACGCTCCAGCCGTGGGAAGAGCGATAACGATGGTGGTGCTGGCAGTGATAGAGGCATACGTAGACGTAGATTTAAAAGCAGGAGTAGAGGTACGCGCCGGAGTCAGCGCCGACGTGACTTGGGTCTTCCGGCTTCTAATTTCACCACGAGGTTGACGCTGTGGACTTGAAGGCCCCGAAAAAGAAACCGTAAGTGGCTCATCACCATCTTGCCAATTGAAAATACATGTGCCATAAGCGTAAGTCCAAGGAGATGGACATGAATCAGAAGGATAGTCTCTGCTAATATCTTTGACCTCATCCTTCACAGCTTCACCATGAGGTTGACGCTCTGGGCCCAGAGGCTTTGGGAAAGATCTCTTGGATGTATCTTCATTGTCCTGCCAAGCATAAAAGCACCACTTATCCTCATCATCGTGATACCAAGGCGATGGACACCATTGCGCCGCAGCCGGAAAGGCTACGCCGATACATTGTTCTGGCAGTTCTGACCTCATAGACTCAGGTGAATAAATTTCCGAATAAAAAGGTGAATGAGCTCCGGAATAATATCCCGGTTCATCCTCATCAGCCGAAAATACACTTCGAGGAACACACACGTCTTCAACGCTAACAAGCCAACGAAATGAAGCGTCCGGATAGGCTGAAGTTATATCTCCACTCTCAACATTCATAGCTACATCACGACGTTTTTGTTCTGAAGATACCAATTTCCTAGACTCAGGTCCCCAAAATCCCAATGGTCGACTCGATGAGCCGCGATAATAGCACCAACCGTCAGTGGTATGAACCCAGAATTCTGGACACGAATCAGCCCGATATGGTCTAGGTTCGAGTTTAGTCTCCTCGTTTACTGTCGCTCGTTGTTTTAACGATACCAACATTTTAGACATGGGCGGATAAAAGTCCGGTTTATCCTCATCAGGCCCAAAGCCGCTTCGATAAATACACCAACCGTCAGTGGTACGAACCCAACGAGGTTTGCATACATCGGCCCGATAAGGCTTGTAGCTGACTTTGTTCTCCTCACTTACTGCTGCTTCACGCGGCTGTTGTGCTGTATTGAGTTCACGAGGTTCTGCTTTGATGGATATAGAAATTGGTTTGTTTTCTGCTGGCTTTTGTCCATTTACCAACCCGTGAGGACATCTCCCTCCGTTTTTAACCGCACTCTCGTAAGAACAAGTGTTGATAATCTGGAGCGTCTGCGTGGACGTGGGCATGGGCGTGGGTTTTGGCGTTGACGTTGACGACGTACTCCTTGGCTGATCGAAGTGTTTGTTATCACGAGGTTCAGCTGAGGGAGGAGCGTAATCTTCGCTCACGATTAGGGAGCGTGGCTTAAGTCGCCACTTACCGGGACCACACTTTCCGCCATACTTGCGTCGTTCTTGCCAAGAACAACGTCCAGGAAATACACGATCATCATCTCTAGTTGGGAGAATTAGTCGTGGGGGACACCTTCCTCCGTTCCCACTTTTTATCTCCGCAGAACAATGTTGCAACTGTTCGATTTCGGACTTTGCTTGGTGTGTCGAGCCACCAAGTGTATAATCGCCATATTGAATACCGTCCGCAGTATCACCAGTCACATCCTCGGATCGTTCAACCTGTTGACTGGCAGAGGGATTCGTCGACTCATCCGATGTCGAGTCTCGAATGCGTAGTTGTTGAACAAGTAGCTTGGCAGTTTTCACAAAACGAATTGGAACATGGGTGACTTGACGTTCGAGCTCGGCAGAAATATCGAAGTTTGTAGGATGTTCCAAATATTTCACAACAGGTTCGCCCAAATGCTGTTTGTGTTTATTGCGAAGTGCTACTGATGGCAAGAAAGCAATGCAGATGACGAGAGCAATTACTGTAACCTTCAAGACAACTTTGAAAGCTGTATAATAGTGCGAGTTGGCAACCTGTTGCTCTGTATCAATACGAACAGGTGCCTTTGGTTTTCTTGGCCTAAGAATGTCAGGTGGCTCGATTTTAAAATGAACATTTTCACTTACGAAAAGAACGGCGGCATCCTGAAAGATGGGCTGAAGAGCCAGTTCAGTGGATAAGAAGTTATGATAATGTAAAATACTTTAGTATAATGTTGCGAATGATATTTGTCTCCAAAAGTGTTAACAATACGACACGATTGTGTCTAAAAAGTTGCGGGTGAATAAAGGACGGATGAGATGAAAAGAAAACATGTACATTAGGTCTACCCCAAAACGTAAACAATGAATCTTGCAACGCGAGGAAGGTACGAGAAGCACGTTGGAATGAAAGGCCGGAAGACAGCGGTCACTCTTTCCGTCATAGTTGGATTTGTCCATTTTGAGAAACTTCGAAGGGCAGTGGTGGCGGTCAATTTATATTGAAAAACGTGTACTTTATTTTATCAGGCCAAAATCGGTCATAATTTGCAGTCGACGTTTCGTCGAGTAGTTTTATCTATTTTACAGACCAGGTGGTCTAGCTCCATGACCAGCTCCACTAAACCCGGAGACGTCTGAATTAGGGTACATCAGGTTCTTACCTGGCCACTCGTGCTCCATTTGATAACCTCTATGATCATAGCCAGTTGGTGGCATATAGTTTGGACTACGACCAATGGAGGATTCTTCTTTGATATACTGTTGCTGCTGTTGTTTCCTCCTGTGTAAGCTCATGATGATTGGCTCGGCCTGAGCGTCAAAACTAGATAGAAGAGCTTTCGAATCCTCCCATCTTTGACCAAATGTTCTCAAAGTCTCCTTGATATGATTTATACAGTTAATGCTGCGGTCAATTTGACCGAGCCCAGTAACTGCTGGAAGAGGCGGTAGTGAGGAAGAGCTCGCCCCACTAGCATTGCATGATCCGTTAAATATTTGATCCTGACTTTCGGATAACACAGCCATCAATTGACTTCCAATAAAATAGACTCGTAGTGCGTCATGGTAGGTATAGAATGCCTTGTTGATAGGATCCTGGCTGATAGGGAAAATCCTCTGCATATAGGTTATGGCGTATTCAAAGATTAAATTCTTCGCATAGTCTGATACGACGTGGACTCGACATGACGGTGCAAGACAGTAGACGTAACTATACAGTAGCTCCAAATCAAAAAAATCTTTAAAGACGAGTGGCAGCGAATCGGGAAAGGAGTCAGACCACTCTCGCATTTCTCGGCACATCTTCCAGAGATACGTTGAGCCTGGTGGTAATGGCTCTCGACTCGACTGAAACAGCTCTTGATACCAACTCGATTGAGAACGCCGTAATTGCCATAACAAATGGGCAGAATCCATAGAATGGGGTCCAGCTACTGAATCCCTGTGATCCATTGAAGGGAAGGTAGGCGATGCGGATGGATATTCAACATCAGATGAGTCGTCCGTGAAAGAAAATGCCCTTGCGTGGACCATGCTGATAGATCTAATTTTATGAACACTTATTCTTTTGATGAAGAGGACTCGCTTACCTGTCGAGCGAATAAACGCAATAAAATATCCTCCTCCTCATATCTAAGGCCTTCCTGTCTGGCTGTTGCTCTCCAGGTGGGTCCTGATGAAATCCCAAATCGACAATTGCTCGGCAAGCAAAACCTATCAACTGCCAACTGTCAAAGTGAGCTGGATCAAGCATTGCATATTGAACGAACAGAGCCAGCGCCTGAATTTGCGAGACATGACCAGGCATGAGAACATGGTCAGCGTATGCAAGCGCACGGCCAGCCCAAGCAACCCCTTCCTCGTATTTGGAGTCTAAATAATTTCGGGATTGGGCTGTAGATGATATGGCTAGGACCATGTAGAACAGCCAATGCTCGAAATCAGTGACCCGTTGACTATTTCCCGGATAAATTTTATCTAATGCATTGAAGAGAGCAGTCTCGGAAACAATCGGATATAAAGCAAATATGTTGTCCAGATAATATTGAATCAATTTTGTTGCCACAGGTCTTGGTGGCAATTGTAGAGACCGGGACTCAGGTAATTCCTTATGGTTGGCCGCTGAAAGAATAAGTCTGGCGAATGTCATGTTAGTTGTAGAGGATTCGAAGTCACGCGTAGTAGCATGGACAGATCTATAGGGTCAGCATAAATCGTTCTTGTAAGAGCAATGTGAATTTCTCACAGAAAACCGAAATCGGAAACCAGTTCATTTACATCAGCAGCCTCCCTCCTTCTTGCCGCCTTACCGTGAATCACGGCTCTTATGGTAGCCAGGGAGTCTTTCCGATCTGGTAGTTCCGTTGGCGTATCTACATCGTGCATCGCAACAGATGCTTTCCTTAATCTAGCATATGCCAAACGTTTTTCGAGCTTCTCGACTCGAGACTCAAGAGAAGCAACGTAACTTTTGGCCGTTAGCTACCAAAAAAAAATCTTGAGATAATCTCCTAACCTCCTCTCCTTTCCCTTCGCGAACTGATCATTTGCACTCGAACATTCGTTCAATCGTCCAGACTTCTCACACGCACTACATGCGGGTAATTTTCCGTCGCACTATAAGATGTTAGTTGGCTTCCATGTAAGGCCAGAGGTTCCAGACCTTGACTTTTGCGGCTCGACCTAGTATGTATTAGCCAGTTGCCTCAAACTGCTCCCTGAATAAACTCACATCTTGAACACGCTGAGACGGGTCTGGATACTCGTAGAAGCGGAGTATCAAGCTTGGTTCGATGCATCCTTACTCTAGCACTTGAAATATCAATATTAGGATTTCTATGTGAGAGAATCTTAGTGTTGATATCTCATAACCCCGTTGCCATTAAAAAAAATTCTACAGAACGGATGCATGTCAGCCAAGTTATACGAATGCATGGTTAAACTCAAAAGTCTACTTAATGATGGAAAGTGCAAGTCCAAAGGAAAAGAGACTAAACTTTTAGTAACTTCCTCAAGACCATATTGCAGATTATGCAAGTAACCACGTTAGAAGCTTCTATATAATGTACAGTAATTGCAGCGCTTAAGGATAGATAAATATCGCAGCTGTCATAAAGACAAATACAGAAATTTACTAAGGAAATAGCATAGGGTAAGAGTATGCCATACACGGATGGATTCAAACATACGAATCCAAACGCAACCACTCCGCAACGATATGGGTGCAAAGATCCACTAACACAGACAAAAGTGGAATATTTCAACCCACCTTCTGAACAAGCGCAATTCTGACCAACGGAGTTGCCGTCTACTCCGTAGACTTGTAGCGGAAGTGAAAGTTTTAATCCGTCTGGATCGTCTCGCGGCGGTGTCCAAGGGTGTGAGGAAAGTTGTAGTCAAGAGGATTCATGCCCTTGTTTATCGATAGATGACTGAGTACTTCTGGCCGTCTTAATTACTCGACTTCCCGTTCCATTATCTATGGCCGAAGAAGTATTGTTTTCGACGTCGAAAGCAGGGTTTGCCTCCACAAAATTTGAGAGTCGCCTTGTTTGGAAACTACTCTTCATCGGCCGAGCTTTGTATATGTAATCACGACACCAACCACGGTAGAGGGTCCGAATCTGATGTTGCTTGAGGAGACTCGGAGGCTCCGAACGACCTGCATCAATTATTCCACTGAAATGGGCACCTCGATGGTGGATTGCTGCAGAATCCTTGAGTACTCCGTACAGCCGTTCCTTCGGTAATCGGTGAATCTCACGGACAGGTAGAATTTGGCGGTTGATGATCTTTTGATTTCTACGCCCCACTAGAGCGCTGGTAAAGTTGCAGGGCAAGAATTGTCAGCATGGTAAAAGGGGAAGAAAGAAAAGAAAAGAAAGGAAAGGGGAAGGGAAAGGGAAAGGGAAAGGAAAGCAAACAAAGGTAAAGGCCACGGAAAGGCGGCTTATTTGATTCTGCACGACCGACCGAGCAAGCTCTTATCGAGTAGAATGACGGATGTGCAAATCATTCTCCGTGACCACAAACCTACTACGGAGAGACATTAGACACTTAGTCGACAGTATGCTGTAGAACAATTCCAGAAGCAAAACCGTTTTTAGTCGAGTTCAATCGATTGATAGGCTGTCGGTTCCGCTAGATGTGCATAATTACCTGGTAGCTACATCCAGCCTACCATCCGACGCCTCATGGTTGCCGCCATGTGTTTCAAGGAAGCATAATGACTACTATTCTTGTTTCGCACAGGAAGGCCGGTCACAAACAAGAACGGATAAAGGAAAGAAAGGAGGACGGAAGTGATGGCAAAGAACTAAGTTAATATATTAATAAAGCAATGTTATCTCATTCGTTTCATCAACCTCGGAAGAAAGTCTTGGGAATACTCGAGCTCTGATATAAATTTAATACAACAACAATAATAATCCTTCGACAATCCAAGTCTCATCCCATGGCATAATCCACCCCTCAATGTCCTCGGTAAGATTAATCATTCAAAAGGCTAGAATGTAGATTATCACTATTCCTTCTCAACATCACATATCATCCTTTGGTGCAATCGGTCATTGATGCAGTTGGAACCTCGTCCGATTAGACTATCTAGGTATTACTCGACCTTCCCATGATGAGTATATCAGTGTATACCTAGTGGAATCATATCATATCATAGATATATGTCTAATTAGATAGTTTGTCAATTAGTAAGGCTTACGACATACAGTCACCTATGTACGATGATGGAAGAAGTTAAATTCTTCGTATTTGATGAATCATTATGAGACTACTCGAACTAGAACTAGAACTAGAACTACAATAAATTGTCAGGTGTCTCCTGCATTAGGCAGGGGATTTCTTTGTTTCTCGAGAAAAGCTTGTATGCCCATGACAGATCAATATTTCATATTTCTGCAACCTCGTGGTATTGACATTGACATACCGTATCTTATTTTGCCTGCTCCACATCCACAGGACCACATATTGATCGCAAGGATATTTCTCAAAGTCATTTTGCTCGGGCAGCCTTCTTAATTCGTAAAATCTTTAATCGTAATTGCCGTCCCCCCCTCAAAGTCACCAATGCAGTAAGGGCAATCCATCCTAACGGTCAAGATTTCCACCTCTTACTATCAATGTACCTCTCCAACGGCCATTTCTATTCGGCATACACCTTTCTTTTATGGGCTTGAATGATAAGTTCTTTAACTAAAATAACGTCAGCTGTTTTTGGCGTTTCGTTGTGGATGGATAGTACGATCAGTACAACTTCATTGCTGATTATGAATCCTTAACGATAACCCACCCCGACAATGATAAGCCTTGCAAAAGATTGGCGCTACAACGACAAAATCAACCTACCCATTCCAGCTTCTATCGTTGTCAATGGACCCAGCAGATTTATTTCGACAAGCCTTAGGCTCTGTCAATAGAGCTCGCGATGCAAAGCTCCTTCGCGCAAGAGAGAGTTCACACGAAAGCGAGGATGGTTCACGGAGGATCGCACATACCCTGACTGCCTGTTGTAGATGCCGCCAGGTTTGTAATACACTCATCTTCTTACCAATTCGCAATACAAAATATACTGATATCTTTGTCATTCTTTAGAGAAAAACAAGATGTGATCCAAATTTACCACGATGCCTGCCTTGTGAGCGTGCCGGTGCAGTATGCGAGTACTATGATACAACGAAAGGCAAAAAGATCTCTAGGGCATATGTGATAAGGCTGCAAGACAAAGTTCGGGCATTGGAGACGGAACTTAGTCAATTACTTGAAGAAGAAGAAGGAAATCCCCCAAACTCAGAAGATATTGTACGTCCTGGAGGTTTGATTCGACTTAAGGAAGATGATGAAACTCCACGTTACTTGGGAGCTTCAAGTGGGATTGCGATGACTCGGATAGTGATGGAGGAGGCAAAGAAATATACAGATACCAGGAGTATTCGAGAGCTCGTGCCTGAAGTGCGCCAACGTCGAACTCCTACACAATCGCCAGAGGCGGTATCAGAACGAAAGAAATCTTATCCTATGATATCTGCTGTACCGGCACCAACGTTACCAAGTCGCCTTGTGACAGATAAATTGGTGGAGTTGTTTAATCAGAAAGGTCAGTCAATGAATTCTCTTCATTTTCCGACCAGTGAATTGCTTTATGGCATCCTTTCGTTCGCTCGACACGACAATGGAAATTTTGAAGGATAAAGGTGAATTGAATGAAGCCTCAAGGACGTGCAAGTCTTTTCAAACTGCTAACTAAGGTTTGGCGAAAAAGCTTTATCACATATAGCCGATTGTGAGCTCAATTTTGGCTTAAACCCTCATCTTCATTGTGGACTCCAACTCCTGTAATCCTCGCTAACCATCCTGCAGCCCAGTACATGCTCCCTACTTTACACGAGCCTACATTCGCCAGGAATCTTCAAGAAGTCTATGACGGAGACACTGACCCATATAAGAACTTTGTTCTTCGTATGGTCCTAGCGATAAGTATGCAGAAGCTGGATACGCAGTATGCTGGCCTTGCTGACAGCTACTATCTGGCTGCTATGGGATACATTGAAGATGTAATAAGACCGAAAGACATCAAGACACTACAGTGCCTTGTTCTGATCGCTCAATACTCAATGTTAACTCCCACCCGTACCGCTATTTACTACATCGTCGGGCTTGCCACGAGGTTGTGCCAGCAGCTAGGCCTGGCGGAAGAGAAGACAATTACTCAAGGAGTATCGCTTGGCTTAGTCGATCCATTACAACTTGATATGCGACGAAGGCTAGCTTGGATTGTCTTATCTATGGAGTTCGGTTTAGCTCAGTCGATGGGGAGGCCGAATGCTTTCGCAACTGGGAAAGACCATTTGGACATACAGTTTTTTGAAACGGTGGACGATGAATACATCACTACCGATGGCATACTTCCGGGTCCAATGTCGGAAAAAAAGCGCCTAGCTATCCACTTCTTTCGAATGAGGCTGTTGCAAGCAGAGATCCGGAGGACGCTCTATTTGCGGAAAAGAGACGAGCCAAAGAATGAGGACCATCCTTGGTATACTCAAATGCTTCAAAAGCTGAGGGATTGGCTCGAGGCTTCTCCTGAAAATCCTCCGTGGAGTAAAACTTGGTAAGCGATATGCCACTCAGTGCTCTACACAAACCAGCTTGGCCCATTCGAATATCTTATTTTCTTAAAACAAGGCGGTGCTAATATGCTGTCAGGTTTACCGGGAGGTACAACACGATGATAATCTTCTTGTTTCGTCCTTCACCCCAAGTTCCCCAGCCATCCCATCGTTCGGCGATAATGTGTTACGATGCAGCTTCAAGCAATATAGTAACTCAAAGCGAGCAAATAAAAACAGCGATGATTGACTTGACGTGGCCATTTCTTCTGTCTCTATTCATGGCTATAAACACAATCTTATGGTCTATTTCATATTCCGAAGTGCGCGCCCTTCACACAAAGGAAGAGCTGGAAGAACATATTGCTCTAGCTCTGGACATTGTTGCACATTCTCGCGACCGTTGGCCAGGAACCCAATCAACAGCAGAACTTTACATGACGCTCACCAAAGCCTGTCTCAAAAGCTACGAACTCGGCGATAACTTTTCATCATTTTCTGCCACCTCCCCATCGCTGACTGACGCAAACTCACCCTCCGCATCCGAATACTCTAGTGCAACCTCAGCCTCACTTGCTCACTCGCAGCATAATGCGCAACATAACAACACGTATCAGACCCCGCCACAATTCGGATATGTCTTCAACCAAATGCCAGAGCAAATACCTTCATATGACTACAGCCACCCTTTACCTCCGGTCCAACCTTCTTTTCGGTCCAACTCAATCTTTGTAAGTCCCTCCAGTGGGCAATCTAATCGTCGATTCAGCTACTTCCCACCAGAATTCACACAGCCACAGCAGCCGCAGTCTTATTCTATGCCTTGGGGTCCTGTCTCAACCCCACAGCAGCATCAAATACCAGATCAAGTATCATTGCCACCCATGCAGCATCCATTATTAACTAATGTACCCTATTTCTCACAACCTGAATATTACAACTTTCCACCTCACTTGTTCTCACAGGATAGCTTCGATATTGGAATGAGGTCGGGTAGTCTAAGTCAAGAGCAACAAACGGAATTGATGCACAGCTTAGAGACTGAAGGGTTAACGGAGATCAACAACTTTATGAATCACGTCCCACAGTATGAGTACCCCATCAAATATGAGCAACAATTTACTTGATGAATAACCTTCGTTGTTAGGTTTTGATCATGAGCAGACGAGTAGATAATGATGTCTGTACCATAGTCAAGCTTCGAAGGCTTGAATGTTTTATTGCGCTATTACTTTTTATTTGATATCCATGTCGAGATGAGCGGACGAGCTATGAAATAATTACTAGGTGTCAGGTATCAGGTGTCAGGTGTCAGGTTTCACAGCGTGGCTTGACTTGATAGCGTTTTGCTTCCTTTATCATTAGCTAAACCTTTCAGTTACAAAGTGTACTACATAGTTACTCATTTAATGCATTCCAAAAAACAAATATTATTATCTGCATTTGCATATTATTGCAGTATGTTAGTGGTCATACCCTTTGTCCCTCGGCCTCAAACTCCTTCTCTACTGCGTCAGCCATCTCCCCTAAAGTACACAACTTCCATGCATAAGCGACTTCATCCTTCAACCTGTCGTAATCCCGTCCTTTATTTCCCCTATCAATCCAAACTCGATTCAGATCCGGTTTCTTCGCAGGTACATGATCCGCTCGCAAACCTACATCATCATATCATTGCCATTAGCATTTGCCCCATCCACTCTTTCTCCATCCATCTCGTCTATCTCGTCCATCTCGCTCCCCTAATAATAACAAAACAAAAACAAAACTCACTCTGCGCCGTATCTAAAATCTCTTCTTTCCCCACCCCAATTCTTCCCTAACATGCTTAATCAAATACTCAAGATTTCTCAAATCAGGCTTCCAGCTCCCGATCCTTTCTGCCGAGTACATAGCATCCCAACTTACATCCATATCATTCCCAACAGTACCAGCTATGGACTCATCATCTATATGCGAGAGAATATCGAGCTTATAATATCTATACGGTTTTTACAGGGTGGGAACGCTACTGGGGAATGCGGGCCAGGAGGGAATACTTTTTGAGGGCTTCAAAGTTTCGGGTTGGAGTTCTAGATCGAGTTCGGGTTCGAGATCGGTGGTGCGGGGTGTGATGGTTAGGGGGAGGGAGATTGGTTGTGTTATTTGATGGGCTGTGTGGAAAGAGAGGTGGAAGGGAACAAAGCCATCTGTATAGCTTCTCCCACTCCTGCCCACTGCCCCCAAACCTCGAAATTTGATTCGCTTCGTGATACTCATGTAAGATGTTGCGACATATCACGAAATATAAGATGGCTCCGTTACGAGACGACGTTACTATGCATTTCAGATCATTTCATCTATAACCTTTTGCATACTGGACCGGGTGGGATTTTATACATGGAGTAGATACGGAAGGCTTGATTCTTTTGGTCTATTCAATAATTGATTGATATTCAGAATCACAGTAATCCAAGATAAGTGTTGCCTTTTCCCTATTGATTGGCACGCATATGACATATAACAAAATGATTCTAATGTGCCTCTATTTCCCATTTATTTGAAACCATGTCTAAATTTGTATGTATTGTGGCTCATTGCTTGTCGAAGATGATTCAGCAGAAAACTGCGATTCGAGTCTCTTGTTATTTGTAACATAATAGTTGCAGAATCATGTTTCGTAAGAATCGAGGAAAGTAATCAGTCGACCTCTTCCTCAATCCTCTCAAATTCTTCATTTCCTTCTACCTCGCCATCGGCCTTTATATCATGCATACCAGCATCTGTTCCATTAGAGCTGCCCTTTCCCTTTGTCCTAACACCTTTCTTCTTTTTCTTTAGCCCAGTACCATCACCCCCAACAGGAGCTTCTCGGATCCATCTAACAATTGCCTGAGCCCTATCAGTACTAATAGGGTATTCCTTTCCATCCTCCTGAGCCCACCGCTTTGGTATTTCTCTTCCCTCAGCCTTCCTAGCTTCCTCTTCCTGCCTCCTTTGTCTAGCTGCTACTGCCGCATGAAAACTTGCTTCATCATGAACACGATCATCCTCAAGTGCTTCCATTATGGCTTGCTGTTTTAATCTCTCTTTCTTTTCCGCAGCTGTTTCTTTCTGTTGATTACTTGGAGCTTGGCCCGATAACGGCGCGGGTGAGCAAAGCGTTTCCCAAGACGCGGCAAGAGAGATCCAGTTATCGTTGCGGCGTATTACTTCAATCCAGTCGGCACGGGATGGAGATCTTGATGCTTGAAAGATAGGATAGCCGTCGCAAAAACGGGCTAGTCGCGCGACCATATGTGCGTGCCGTTGGATTTCACGGGCGGAGGTTTGCACGAGGCAGTGACAAAGTAAGAGAGAATGGAGGGCATCTGTTAAAAGGGGGTGATAGGTAAGAGCTTCGTGGCAATCGACTTGGGCGAGTATATGCTGAGCTGCTTCGGAATGGGACGCGCGGAGTTGCTGCTTAGTTGTTAAGGCTGTTGCTGTTTCCGGGTAAGGAGGAAGATCAGCGGGTGGGGTGGCGGAGAATAAGGACGATATTTGGTAGACCTTGGGTGGAGGTAGAGACGGTAAATCGTGCGGCCGAGAAGTACTAGATTGAGGCCGACTTCCTCCATTGTTGCCATTATGAGGTACAAGTGCATCGGAAAGTTGACCGTTACTTAATGATGCGTTACTTTCCAGGTCCAGCCCTTTATCTTTGTGCTTGGTTTGAGGTGGTCGAGGGATTTTGTAACCATTCGCTGCTAAATTTACTTTGCGGACAAATTCTTCGGTGATCTCGGCTGGAAGGCCAGGGGTGTAATCCAGATGCGACAAGTATGCTACATAATCTCTTAATGCCCTCTTCGCATTTGTCTTCACGATTTTTCGTGACTCCATACGTTTTCGATGTGCTTCCTTCTCAGCTGAGGTTATCTCGGGTGTTTCATTTGTGGTATCATGGGCACCGTTTGTCTTCCCATTAGCTTTTTCTCTGTTACTTGAATCTTCGTTGGAAGGCCAAGGAGTTTTCATGACCTTTTCTATATCTTCCCATGTCATTAAGTCTCCATGGGAAGGCGTATGTGAGAGAGCAGCATCAACATGTTGACAAGCGATAGTCAAGTAAACACCGGCACGGTGGAACAGCAGTTGGGTTTCAAGACTACTTGGGTGGTCCTTTTCGTCTAACTTAGATTCGGCTCTCCATCTACCACTGTGTTTTCGCTGCGCTTCAGCTGCAGCTTCACTTGCCAGCTGAATTTGCTGTCGACCTGCCTTGTGCTGGTTCTGATAATATCTACAGACTTGTAAAGCAGAAGTAAGATCTTGTGCCGCTCCCACAAAATCCTCCTTGAATATCTTTGTAACAGCCCGAGTTCTTAATATTTCACCTTGGCTCGGACTATCTGCTATGACTTCGTCCAAAGGTTGTAGACTTGTACATTCTGCCAGCTGCCGCGAAGGAATCTTCTCATGAAAAAAGTGAACGTATTTGGCATCCGGATCATTGGGATTTCTCTGCAGGACAAGCTGGGCTACATCCTCCAGTGTAGAAGCAGATTGCATGGTCGCAACACTACATGCAATTTCATCCAGATGATATGCCTTCGATAGCTTTTGAGTGGCCTGCTCCCGCATCCGATGTTTTCGTTCTTTACTTAATTTCGCATTCCCGCCTCCTCCCCCAATCCCCAGACCCAGCGCCGTGCCCCCATTCCCTAATAAACCATTCCCAGCATTGAGAGAATTTGAAAGAGATGATGATGTTACACCGCTGGCGGCGCGCACTGCGAGATTCGTAGCATCGTCAACGAGTTGGCGAATCTTAAGAATATCGAAGAAGACCGCAGGGTCAATCGGCCGGGGTCGAGGAAGGATATAATTGTTATTTGCGAGAGCTTCTAGAACTTCTGGAGGCAATTGCAGCCACGGCCCATGGAAGGAGGAGATATAACGCCAATGCCTGTGGATAATGTGTTAGTCGGTCGTTTCAAATGTAAATGCGGGACGCGCATAGAGGCAAATGGTAAAAAAAATATTGTTGATGCACAATTTCGCCTCATAAGTTCAGGTATAGCATCTGCGAAACCAGCAATGGCATTCGCGCATGATGTGCAATAGGATTACGGTATTGTAAATACTTGACATACTTGTTGCGACAAATAATAAGTGCAGATGTTGAGGGTTGTTGAGCGGACTTGGTATTTTTTGCTTTTGGCATTGATGTAGCTGATGTCGGTAATGGCGCAGAATCCGCGGATATTTGGGTTTCTGGAGGATCGCCATTGCTTTCGCTCTTATTCTTCTTCTTTGCCATAGTTAAGATATATCTTCAATGATATTGGATATGGATACTCCATGGCATTACCTCCCGAGACAAAATTTGAATGATAGCACAAGCAATTTCAACCGAGATTTTTGCACGCTACGAAGAATAGGTTCATCGTTCGGACTACAGTTCCTTCCATTAAAGAAAGATTCACTGTGGAAGTACGGCAAAGCTTTTAATATCATCTTTCATTATTTCGGACAAGTAATTACGACTTTATTAGACATCACGTCGTAACTTCTACTACTTTCTCGCTACTGATCTTCTGAAGCTGACTCGCGCTAGGGATATACCAGAAGATTCAACACGAGGAAAACGCCAATGCAACCACGCAACGCTATGATTTCCACCCGCTCAATGCATAAAATCTGTGGATATTAAAAGTGATAATACGATAATGAAGTATTCCATGCCTGGTTACTGTTCAAGAACTCAGAGCAAGACATGCATCGACTGCTAGACCAACCCTAGATGCACAATTAGTATAATATGTTTAGGATTTCTCGTCCTTGAGGGTTTGATCCTTACCTTCCCTCTTTTTGAGTAACTACATCGCTAATAATTTCCCTGTCTAGATCTGGAAACATCCCGGCAAGGGTCTCTACAACATTCTCGTGCTCTGCACGTTGTAGACGATGTGCTTCTGCAGCCTCGGCACTCGCTTGCCTGGCAGCAGCATCTTCGGCTGTCATCCTATTCCTGATCGATTCACGTCCACTAGGCCTTCGCTGTGGGGGCTGAGCCCCCTCCATGCTTACTCGTGGGGATGGGGTCATTCCTGGTGTACTCCCAGGATTGGGAATCCTCGCGGGTCCACTGTAAGGGGAAGGGTCATCCGAGAACATTCTACCAATAGAGGAAAGCGGTTTTTGAATAGTACGAAGTAGACCGCTCATAGCAGCTTTCTCGTCTATAGCATCCCCAGCTTCATATTCATTTGATGATGTTGACCTTCTAGGAGCCGATGATTCGCCTTCCATAGAATGTCGGCTTGGAGGTGATTTCTCGGAAAGTTGTGTAGGTGTACTGCTTTCGACAGGGCTTGAAGCAATCTCCGCTTGATGCTTTTCGGCAATAGCAGATACAGCCGCTTCGACATTCCGTTCAAAGTCTGCGTCACTTATCGTAAGACTTGTTCGATCCAGATTCTCGATGAATTGGACTGCGCCCATCTTCATACCGTTAGTGGTGCAATCCCAAAAAGACTTGACATGACATACCAATGACGAAAGATAATATCCTGCCTCCCCCCCCAACTTTTCCTGGTTTCTAAACCTAAGAATATATTGAAAATTTGACACAAGATGCTCGGGATTTGCTTGAAGGACAACATAAATCAAAAGAGGCATAAATGAATCTGCCGATGAATCGGTCTTCGAATGCTTAAGTAGCCCTGGTAAATTCAGTAAGAACATCAATCAAAAGGCCAGCCTGGAGAGTTACCAAAAATCACTTTGCAGCAGTTGAGAACACATATTATTTTGTCTCGTGGGGCTCTGTAGGTTTTGATCTTCAATATCTCTATTGTCACCATTAGCATCGATATTCATCTTTAGGACTCTTAACCTTACCTTGTTGTGCCAAGATCAGAAAACGTTTTCCGCTGTCGCCAACTGGTGGTATATCTAAATGCTGCTCTTTCACCCAACCATAAATGCTAACTTTCTGAGCAAGTATATCATCTCTCTCAACATCTTCTTGGTGTTGCCCTCTCCGACCGGGACCCATGGGTCGATCAGCGCCCCGCCTTCTTGGCTTTGAGCCTGGAATGGGCTGGGGTGGAGGAATTGCTGGAGAAAATGTTTGTGTATATAGCCTGTTCATAACTAATTTCTCCATACCCTCACGCGCATTATCAAACTCTGCATCAGAGACTTCACGCCATACCTCGCATTGAGCCATTTTATTCGTGATAAAAGACAGAAAATCGCCTATTATTTTAACTTGTTCGTGTACCATCCACTGTTTCTTTGCAAACTCCTGTAGGAACGACCGTAAGAACTTCGCTACGGGATCCGCTGTTCTATGCCTCAGCTGTTCCAGAAATCGATGAAAATCAAAAGGAAGGTCTGGCTCTGGTTCGGGAGGTGGGGGTCGATGTAAGGCAGGGGATAATGGGGTATCTGCAGAGGAGTAACGATCATCCTGCATTATGCCAAAGCTATGTATGGAGTCTGCTTTGGGTGGGACAGCTGGCCCGACGTCAGAATCGTTCCTGGTTCGATGGCCGGGTGAAGGAGCAGATGATATTTGCAAATCCCCCATACTCTGACTTAGAACGGATGCATTTATAGGCTCCAGACTCGATTTGCGAGGTGGGTGTTGTACTGGACTGCCAAGAAGCGGGCCAGCAAACTCAAGACGAGGAGACATAACTTCTTCAAGCCCTGGGCCCTGTCCGTCTTCTCCGAATTGATCCATTATGCTTTGTATTTCTGATCTAGAATCTCCTTCTCGCTCGTCCTCACTCGCAGAGGTTTTTTCGTCAAACCCTGCATCAGATCTCGTAGGTGATCTATCCAACCTCTCCGCGTGTAGATGATGTGTTCCTGCAGTCGACGCAGATCTTGATGGAGGCCGAGAGGTGCCAGGTGTCTTGGGGGTAGGATCTAAATACGTTTGGTCAACTGGTGACATGTTCTGCATAGAAATACTCGGGGGTCCGGTTATTATTGGTTTCAAAGTCGCAGTAGAGGATTCCATGTCTGGTATAGGTTGCTCGTTGGTGGCGGTCCGTAGCGCTTCCATACTGTTTCCTTCTGTAATTTTTCCCTTTCCCTTATCTTTCAGTGAATCCAAAGCATCGTCCGTTGTCGTAGGTGAGTTGTCTACTGCTGGCTCGCTTCTGTCTGCCAGCAGTGTCTCCTCTTCAACACCCTGGTCCTTCATATCCTTACTGGTTGGCGAGGCTGGCTCAACGTCGTGAATGCCAGGCTCATCTTTTGGGCTCACTACCGATGAAAGATCCTGTGATATTCCATCTCGGGGGTTCGAAACTTCTGCCGACTGTCTGGGAGAAGACATACATCCGCGAGCGCCTTTGATCGGCGTTTGTGAAACTAACTGTAGGATTGGCGGGGTATTCGAGCTTCAATGTTCCGGGGATTTTTGAGCTTCGAATAGAGGTGTGGTAAAGTCGGACACTGTATCTTTGGAAGTATAATAGGAATAAGGCATCAAAACTGTTATCTCCCTTTTTGCCGGACAAACAAAAACAGTCGATTATATTTGGTGGTGAGTTTCCTCGCCCTCGCCCTCGACAGTGAAGTAATCTAGTTGATTCGCTAAAAGGACGAGCCGCGGTGCAGCCAAGCTGTTGGAAATTGAACTTGAGATAAATTTAGAAAATTTGTTCCAAATCAATGTCAATATAAGACTGCACACCAAGCGACACCACAACCTTGAAATAATATATACTATCCACGAGTCAATGGATTTGACAACCTAAAAATTCACGAATTGAATAGGTTCGCAAATCAGTGATGTGTGGTATTTACGCGTCGATATCCACGCGAGGATTGCGAATTCCAAGTCATGCTTTGAAACACTCTCTTTGCAACAGAGGTCCTGATCATATAGGTTCGGCACAAACAAATTTCACTTCAAGTGATGGAACGCCATATTGTTTATCTTTTTTATCAACAGTCTTAGCTTTGAGAGGAGATCACATCACTCCACAACCATTTGATGCTTCAACCGTCATCAACTCACCTGGCCCCAACTCTGGCCCAATCCTTTGCTGGAATGGTGAGGCTTGGAAGGTTGGCGGCGAGCTTGTTAATGGTAATGATGGCCAAGTCATATATGATATACTTGTAAAAGCTGTTTCAACAGCTACCTCGGCCTCAGATGCAACACTTGCTGTGCTTAATATCTTACAAGGCATTTCTGGACCATTTGCATTTGTCTTCTGGGATAGTTTTCACGGTGCTTTATATTGCGGCCGAGATCGCCTTGGTCGTAGATCTCTCCTTTACAATGTTGATAGCAAATACGAAAATATGGGACAGCCTGAACATATAGAGTTTGCTAGTACAGCAGATCCCGCTAAAGGCAACTGGAAAGAAATAGAAGCAGATGGTATCTACAAATTTTCCTGTGATGATAAGAGTAGCCTTTCTTTTTCAATACCAGGCTCACAGGACTCTTCTATCTCAACATCACCATTGCCATATCAAAGATTTGGGTGGGATGAATCCGAGGCCGATGCGTCAGTGGGTATTCCTCTTGGTTGTCATACTTTGTCACATTGGCTGCAACTATGTTAGAATAAAACTAATGCTAACTCGAAAATCGCAGGCTCCTTCGCTTGGCAAGTTCAACAGAACTTTCCAAGACGGAACTCATATTCTCAACCTTAATTCCCCATCAGTGATGTCATTACGGCATCATCTATGTGAGTCTCTGAAACCCAGGGTTCTGACTATTCCTACTCCTCCAAGCATAGGTCACTCTCACAATGTCAGGCTGGCAATTTTATTCTCAGGTGGACTTGATTGCACAGTTTTGGCAAGATTGGCACATGATTTACTACCATCAGACCAAGAGGTTGATCTACTTAATGTTGCTTTTGAGAATCCGCGTGTTATCAAAGCTGCGCAGAGTGGACCGCGGCTGAAGAAAGGGGCGCAACCCCCGCCTCCAGATACAAACGAAATTTCGGACAATATAGTATCTCCATATGAGCTCTGCCCTGATAGAGAAACGGGGAGGAAAGCTCATCAAGAGCTTCAAAATATTTGCCCTGGCCGAACATGGCGATTTGTTGCGGTGAGTCGATAATTCAACTGTACGTTGAAACCCAAGAACTGAAGCAAACTAGATAAATATTCCTTACACGGAGACAATGGAGCACAGAGCTAAAATCGTAGATTTGATTCATCCACATAATACAGAAATGGATTTGTCAATAGCCTTCGCCTTATACTTTGCTTCTCGCGGTGTTGGCCTAGCATCGACAAAAGATGACATGGAAGAAATTCTATATACAACGCCCGCACGTGTTCTTCTGTCCGGACTTGGCGCAGATGAGTTGTTCGGTGGCTATACACGTCACGCAACAACATTCAATCGAAATGGCTTTTCCGCCCTTCTAGATGAGCTAGAGTTAGATGTGAATAGACTTGGCAAACGAAATCTTGGTCGAGATGATCGTGTAATATCACATTGGGGAAGAGAAGCTCGATTCCCATACTTGGATGAAGATTTAGTCAAATGGGCTGTCGAGTCTCCTATATGGGAAAAATGTGGCTTTACATCTGGATTACAAGGCTTTGAAACACCAGATATAGAGCCAGGCAAAAAAGTGTTAAGACTTCTGGCTTATGATTTAGGTATGAAATCAGTTGCCACAGAAAAGAAACGCGCTGTGAGTATTTTTACATATTTGATTCTTTCCATTCAAACTATTACTTACATCACCAGATACAATTTGGCGCCCGAACAGCAAAGATGGAAATTGGACGAACGAAAGGAACTACATTAATTTCATAACTTCTTCCACCTTCTCATACATTTTCTCCCATCAGAACAAATCTATCGCATCAAACTCCCATCCATACAACACTCATTTCCACTTTTCTTGTTGTGCAATGATGAAAAACCAGATACTGCTGAATCGTCTAGTGTGCCAACGGGAGCTCATTCATCGTGATTCTCTCCTCCAGTGTTTAAACTTTTGCATTTATGTAGAGGTGGTAACCAGAGAGAGACATGGAATGCCGTTGGAGGTACACACTGGCGTTTATGAAGTAGTAAAGGCAAGCCTGAGCCAACTTTCCCTTCTGGGAGATATTCTGATTATCTTAGAGGGTGAGACGAAATAGATAAATGAGTGAAAGAAATTATATGGGCCTGGAGTGCTCGGCTCCTGGTTTATTTGCCTGAGATTCCTATTGGGAAGTTGTGCGAATCAATATTGGTGCTGTATCTTCCAAGAGCTATTAGGTACCCAGGTACCTATCTATAGATAGATAGATACCTACGATTAAATGAAGAATGCATCGCTCAATGCAATGATTTCCTATTTTCCCTATTTTCCCTCAAAGTACTTATTTTACACATCTGCATCTCAGTCCGGAAATCGTTACCCTTCCGTCACCCCTTTATTACCACCCTTCCTCTCCTCTCAACCTCTCCTCTCAAACTCCCACACACACAACCAACTTCCAACTTCCAACCACCAATCCTCAACCCTCGTCCACATCTATAACACAACAAACCATAATCTGAGTCATAACCATCTAATTCATCATCCTAATCCAGGTATCAATAAATTACTTCCATACCACCCTGAATCTTTACTGTAGGTTCTACCCTCCTATCATAAGCTCTAGCCCCGCCCCTCCTCTCCTCCTCCCCTCCCAAAATATATCAAAACAAGACTCGAATCTAGATTTTTCGAGCTAGAGTTTTCGAGGTGGTATCTACAGGATAGAATGGTTGAATCTAGCTATATCAAAGTCGATTGTAAAGGGTATGTAAGTAGAGCATAATGATTTAATTTTTGATGCCATGAGAGTATTAGATGAGTACGAAAGGGGTTAAAGAATCTTTTGGGGCGAGGCGACAGAAGAGGGGGGGTCATGAATGGTGCTTAGAGGAGGGAAATATTGATGTGGTAATACTTGATGTTTGTATTGTTTGTCAGATTTCGATGTAGATGTAGATGTAGATGTTGCGTTTCACTGACAAAATATCTTTTCGGCAATTCGGAAATATTTAGAGTATTGAATGTGGAGTAGTAGATGAGATGAGTATTCTCCGGAATTTGATCTGTATTTTTAGAGTAGGATATATGTATATAATGTACTCGTATATCATGTAGCCTTGGCCTTACATTCTGCAATCAATACCTTCCTTTACTTTCAGGCGATGCCATATTACTTTCAGGCAATGTCATATCACATTCCGCTGAGGTTTATTGAGATAATGAGAGGTTTTAATAGTCGATCTACCGATCGACGGTGCGGATTCGATCCACAGGATTCCATTCCATCTGGAAATCACGGCAGCTATATATGAAGTACTGGACACGATGAAGGACTCGATACCAGCGTCCAATGTTCGGGGGTTATCGAAAGGGAGAATGACTTCATGATGGAGAGATGTTGGGAGATACGAAACTGATGATGTCTAACAGGTGGGACGGTGGGAAGGTGGGACATATGGTGTGGCACGTCGATAATTCTTGGGTTACAGACAGTGGTGTGTGTGCTGGAGCGATGAAAGCTATCGGGACCAAAAGCGGAAGAAGTGAAGGGGTAAATAAGAATAAAATGCGAAAACTTTGGCAGGAAGGAGTGAAGAATTCACATTCATAATGCAGGAAATCGTAGAATATATCTTGTGGAATATATTCACTAATGCTATACTTAACCTAGGTAGGTAGAATGATTGAGGAGGGGGATGAGGGAGGTACATGATGAGATTGGAGGTGACATTGTTTTTCAGAATAAATAGTATCACCATATAAGATCTGGTGACACGGAAGAATGGTACAAGGTTGAATATCTAAAATATCTCGAGTATCCATAACAGCACCACCGCATTCTTGTTCACCAAAAATGGTTCCTCAGAAGAGTACTGTAACATGAGATCCGGTGACACCGAAAGAGAGTACAAGTCTAAGGAATTTCCAAATTCGAATGAGATCATATGGACCAAACTAAGCGTATATCATCAGCTATTAACCAGTGAAAGAAATAATACTAAGAATTTTGGAGCAACTTGATCCAAATCAGAAACGAGTTGACAAAAGAAAAAAGAGGGAGTTATACTTCTTAAGGGCATAGATGCATCTCGAGCTGATACTTTGTCTAAGCCTTGTACCCATTGTAGCGCTCATCAAAAGGTTGTGACCAATAAGCCTGCACGACAATAAGACCACATCCATTCGACTTGCTTATGGGCGCACGGCAGGGTACATTCTTGGCCCCTCTTTAACCCTTTCCAGTACATGAAATCTCGTGGTAGTCCATAGTCCATGGATCCCGTGGGGTTTACAAACTTCTTTTCTGTTGATGCTTTTTGATTGTAGCTTGAAAAATCCATTTTGAAGATTTCATGACTCGATGTTTTTGGTCAGAAACATGATACGCCGTTCAAAAGACTCTTATCTCGGCCTACTTTCCCTAAGGACGGTAGAGCGGCTTGAGGAATCCAAAAATGGGAGGACCCTCCGTTTAGATCCCTCGAGATGGTTGGAATTCGGATATGAAGGCAAATGCATTGATATGTTAACAATGTCGTGGCAAATGATTCGAATCCAAGTTCAAGCGGAACCGCCCGTATAGAAGAGGCGTAGAATGGATTTCGATGAATGGAACTACTGTAAGTTCCCGTCTCTTAAGCTTCACTGTCGATGGATCCGTAGTGGGGATTTTTGAAATTTGACGGTCCCCGGGACGTAGTATTCGCATCGATGTATGCATTCGTATACAAATATGGTTTAATGTTTCCTAGTAGTTTCGGCCCAACATACCAAATGGAAGATGCGCCAAGGGGGCAGAGTTAGCGTCACACGTTTCAGCTCTTCATTTGAGAAATGACTTCACCCGGTAAAATCCAACGTCTCTTGGGAGGATTATTTACGAATGCATGCATGTTGTACAGTCAAGCGGTATCTACTAAAGGTCAAAACGCGACGGTTGTTCGAGCGCAATGCAATTAGACACATAATGATTCTTCATATATGGAATGATGGAATGATAGAAGTTTTGGAAAGCATGTGCTAATAAGTCTAGTTTCAAATAAAAGCTAAAATCAAGTCATCTGTGCTTGTATTGACCTTTACGGAGTAGACTCTTGGACCAACGGGATCCACTGATAAAGCTAATTGAATTCATTGATTTCCGAAGAAAGGGTCCAGTTAAATCCAACATGTCAGCAATTTATAGATATCGGCAGGACTAGACCAATCGAGAAGGACTGCACTACTTTTGGTAGAGGGTTATTGAGGCTATGAATCTGAATAAATCCTCATATACAAACTCCTTGAGAAGCAGTGAGCCTCGCTTATATCAGTCGTGGAACCATAAGGCTGTAAGAATCAGTGAGATGCATAACTTGGGGATGGGTTGTGTTATTAAAAATCATTAAAAATCAAATCAATAAATTTAGATACCTACTACCTAGGTGAAGTTGTATGGATCATATCCGATTTGCTGATGCAACTTTTGATCTGCAACCTTTTCTTCCTTTCCTATCTTCTCCAAAATTCAGACCAAACCCAAATTGCTCCATTCTTTTCATTCACGTGAAAAACATCAGGTAAATCCCCCAGAAACCTTCCCCATTCATCCACAAATTGATGTTCTTGTCTCATTGAAAACACGTGAACTTTGAATGGCCTTGACTAGATTAAGATCTTGGCACATCCATCTCCTTCAGGGCTGATAGTTCGTTCCCCTTAGTTAGTTTGATTTGCTCCCGATATCTTGGCGAGCCACACATATTTTAGAAGTTAAAAGACAATTTCCACGAGGGGAATGCAAAAATTGAATCAATCATAATAGATACCAACAGCCGGATCTTCTTATCTAAAGCTAACTTTAAAAGGAAACTACCTCGATTTATCCCGGTAATTAATTGATGACCTTTGATTTAACCTTTCCTATCTCTATCTTTTTGATCTTTTTTGAAGGGCAGGCTGAAAATGGATTGCTACACAAGGAGGAATTTGACTAAGGAATCATTCCTTTCTTCTCTTTCTTGGATTATGTGATAGAGAAAGGGGAGAGGGGAAAGAGAAGGGGGAGGGGGAAGAGAAGGGGGGAAGAGGAAAAAAGAGGAGAGAAGAGGAGAGAAGAGAAGAGAGATAATATTGTAGGAAAGTGATTTGATTTGAAGAGAAGAATAGAGAAGATAGGAAAATCAAACAAGATTAATTCATCATTTTCAATGTCGGAATTCAATCCATATCCAGGAATTCGAAAATCCAATAGGGAAAGGTACAGATCTCTTTTATATTGTTCTACCCAAGAACGGTTAAGAATAAAGCTTCGGATAGATACCCCAAACAAATCAGTCAACCATTGGTCCTTGTTATCTATTAATATGAAATATAAAATATGAAAGATGAAGCGAAGAGATGAATCAGACGAATCAGAGGAATCAGAGGAATCAGAGGAATCAGAGGAATCAGAGATATCAGAGGAATCAGATCTCTCAATGATGTTCAGTTATCTCTGGGCTGACATTTAACATTCATCCTTTATTTACTTTAATAACGGTTCCTTGTCATGATACACATTCACATCCACATCAACATCCACATATCATATCTCTCTCTCCATCTGCAAGCACAGCCAGGCTACAGTCAAGGCAAGATGATATGTAAGCATCGCATGGCATGGCATGTCAATGACTTGAATGCATAAAACTAATTCACTTCCCCTCCTTAATCCTCTTTTCCCGTTGTTGTGCTTCCAAAGGTGTCAAATAAATACCTAGTGACTTGTTTCACTCACTTGGATTGGAAAATACCTGAAGACTTTTGAATTTTTATTTTCATTTTCATTTTCATTTTCACTTCCACTTCCATTTCCATTTCATTTCGCATTCACCAAAACAAATTCATATCAGAGCTGGATAATAAATTCACAAAGCTTCCTCCTACTCCTACACCAGCCTCACTTTTGCAACTATTCAGGTAATTTCCTCAATATAATTAATTCTCTTCCCGACCTCGCCCGCTATCTCATCCCATCTTCGAGTTCTTAAAATCCCACAGCCCTATCCATACCCGACCTCGGACATCTTGGGATAATACTTTGTACCATCTACTCCATTCCTCTTCTTCCCTTGCAACCTCTTCCAACTCAACAACCTTCGATCTGTGAGCTTCTTAGCTTCTGAGCTTCTTTACCAGCAACTACACTTAATCCTCTTTTTCTTTGACCATCTTTCTCTTCGACGTCAAAGCAACTACACCCTGCTTGCTGAAATAGAGTTTACTATTGCGACTGAGTTCACATATTAAAGATGTCTCTAATTGTTGATGGCGTCGATCTTGACGCTCTCAACTACACAATTCATGTTCCCTACAATGGTACCAATGCAGCTGGAGGTAATTCATTAACTGAGGATCTCAACATATTTTATGATGTAAGTTTGGCGCATAACATCCCTTAAATCGAATCTCCAAACTAACCCAGTGCGACAGGCGGGTGATATTGCCTGGATGATCACTTCTACCGCTTTGGTCTTGCTCATGATTCCTGGTGTGGGGTATGTACTTCCAGAAAACACGCATACCTGTACTACAGAGACTAATCTTTCGATCCTCACAGTTTCTTCTATTCTGGTCTTGCTCGTAGAAAGTCGGCTTTGTCATTGATCTGGCTTTCCATCATGGCTACTGCCGTTGTTTCTTTCCAATGGTTCTTCTGGGGTTACTCTCTCTCATTCTCTCACACCGCTGGAAAATACATTGGTGATTTGGAAAATAGTGAGTGCAACTTCTTCTGGAACCTTGCACAACAGTAAACACTAACCACTGGGTTTTCATAGTTGGCTTCCGAAATGTCCTTGCAGCACCATCGGTTGGTTCCTCCAAAATTCCCGATCTTATGTTCGCCGTCTATCAGGGTATGTTCGCCGCCATCACTGTTGCTCTTGCAGTTGGTGCCGTCGCAGAACGTGGTCGAATGCTTCCCACCATTGTTTTCATGTTCGTTTGGTCAACCATCATCTACGATCCAATTGCTTGCTGGACTTGGAATTCCTCCGGATGGGTTTTCAAAATGGGTGGTCTCGACTTTGCTGGTGGAACCCCTGTGCATATTTCTTCGGGTTGTGCAGCTCTCGCATACAGTATCATGTTGGGCAAACGTCGTGGACATGGTACTCACGAATTGAATTACCGCCCACATAACGTTACACACATCGTCATTGGAACTGTTTTCCTATGGGTTGGATGGTTCGGTTTCAATGCTGGGTATGTTTTATTTCAACTTTTGCTCGATTCAACCTTGGTGTGATGAGACGTAGCATTACGTAATGTTTCATTGCAGATCACCTGAAAGGCAACAACCCTTTTTTTTTATCCGAAATAAAACTAACTATGGTTTTTTTTTTTTTATAGTTCTGCTCTTGCAGCTAACATGCGTGCTATTATGGCCGCAGTCGTCACCAACTTGGCCGCCTGTGTCGGTGGTATCACATGGTGTGTCCTCGATTATCGTCTTGAACGCAAATGGTCCACTGTCGGTTTCTGCTCTGGTGTTATCGCCGGTCTCGTCGCTATTACTCCAGGATCTGGTTTCGTTCCTGCCTGGGCTGCCGTCATTTATGGTGTTGTCGGGGCCGCCGGTGCTAACTATGCCACCAAGCTCAAGTTCGTTCTCGGAATCGATGATGCCCTTGATATCTTCGCCGAACACGCCATCGGTGGACTCATCGGTAACATCCTCACTGCATTTTTCGCTGCCGATTACATAGCTCATCTTGATGGTTTCACCGTGATCCCAGGTGGATGGATTAACCGAAATTGGATTCAACTCGGATACCAACTTGCAGATTCTATTTCCGGTGGTGTTTACGCTTTTGGTGGAACATGCATTATCCTCTTTGTCATGAACCTCATCCCTGGTCTTTCTCTCCGCGCAACCGAAGAAGCTGAAATCCTCGGTATTGACGATGCCGAGATTGGCGAGTTCGCTTACGATTATGTTGAGCTTACTCGTGAAGTCTTGAACGACGTATCCGAAACTGGAAGTAAATACTCTGGTCGCGATCACGCCGCCACACCTTCTCCTCGTCAGGAAAAAGAAGCCAGACATTCCGCTCAGGATATGGAAGTCTAAACTTTGGATCCTCGATCTTGGGTCTTTCGTCCCTCGTCTTTTTTTTTTGTCTCTGTCTTTTGATAGACGTACAGCGACTTCGCTTAGACAATGGTCTTGATCACCTTTTTGATTCTTGATCCGTAAAAATTTTTCACCTCTGTTTATCCAGGTACTACTTAGTTCACAACGATTCCCCCAAAAAATTCAAATACCGTTTCCTCATCCATGCAAACCACTATCGAGATACCAAGATACCATGTTTCCCTTTCTTTTCTTTCCTTCCTCTTCACTGGTTTTTTCTATCTATCTATGTATGAATGTATCTATGTATAAATTTATGAATGAAACTTCATCCAGTTCGCTATGAAATCCATCTCAGATTAATTACAATGTTATATGTGCAAAGTGCTATTGCTGTGATTTTATTATATATATATGTATGTATGTTGAGAATGAAACCGAACGGAACGGAACAAAAAGAAATAACTGGGAAAGATAGAAGATGAAAGGTGAAAGAAGATGGAAATGTCTGATATAAATCGGTGTCAAATATCAAGTATCAAGTAATAGCCCCGAAATATGGTTGTATATAATAATTAGGTCTATCTAATTATTTGTGATTATTTTGTTTTGGAATTATTTTATATTTGAATTATTTCATATTTAATTATTTTACCTATAGATGAGTGAGTCGGTTAGAAGGCCAGAGGCAAATGGATGCTTTATTTCTAGACCTCATATTCAGCTTCCTTGTTTCAACAATTGGATAAATAATCTCAGATTGCATATATGGTTACGGAGTTTAAGCCATATATATATATATATATATATATATAAGAAAAATGCATCCAGTCCATTCAATCTGTCCAACCCATATCTAAAATCTCCAAATCCACATCCAAATTCACATCCACTGCCTCAAAAAACCGGACCCATCTCCATCTCCACCATCACCATCTCCAATACCGCGGATTTTGCCTTTGCGGCATGAAAGGAGTGGGACTACTGTACTGTATGGAGGCCTCGAGAGTTCGAATAGTGTCCGATGCATATGGTGTATATATTTCCGTCCTCGTGATATTACACCTAGTATAGTATTTCATGTTGGTTTGTCATGATATGTGTGACGTTTGGAAACGGGGATTGAAGACAACTATTGTAACGGCAACCGCCATACAGGCAGTCTTATTTCTTTTCGTTATTTTGCTGATTATTCCTACAGGTCACTACCACTCTTTCCATCCTTCCATCACAATATCTATGCTTCCCAATAAACCTCATCCGCTACTGGTCTCATACCGCCTATACCCTGTCCCCCCTAAAACCATTCTCGACTTGTCCTTTGATTATATGCATGTATTTACACCCACTCATCCATAAAACTGCTCGGATCAACCTTTGACTTCTTCTCCAGATCAGCCCCTCGATATCAACGCGACACTACATCCACATCCGCACAATCAAATAAGCAAGCTTTTTTGAAGGAACTATTAGCTACCTCTCTCTCAAATAGATGTCAAAAAAAAGGTGGTCCCAGATTTCCTCATAAACACATATATGCTAGGAAAAAAAAAACAACTCCCAACTCATCGCTGATGAAAAATTCTCGTGTTTATATATATATCCCTCACATGCAATTCCGATTCGACCATTGTGCCAACCCCCCCAAAAGACGCTTCATGTACTGCGCTTTTCGCGAACGACCAAGAGAACAATATTGACAAATGCAAATACAAAGGAAATATTTTTTTCGTTCGAAAAGTAGAAGAAAGGTATCATAACCGCGGAGAGAAATAGTCGAAGGCAAGTACTCATCATAACTCAATTCATAAAACTTCCCCTAGCACTAGACTGAGAGCTTCCACTATCGCTTGGTGTTTGTGGTTCGATGGAAACCTGGTTCTTAATCGCAACAATCCATTCATGTTGCAAAAGCTCCGGCGCCGAAGCACGTTTTTTGGGGTCTCTAATGAAGCATTTCTTGATGAAATCAATACCCTGAGGACTGAGTTGATCTGGTGATGGCATTTGAGGAGGATTGCCTTGGGCAATATTATACATGATGGCCCATTCGTTGTCGAGAGATGTCCAGGGACGACGACCTGTAGCCATTTCAAGAATGACACAGCCGAGTGACCAGACATCGACTGAACCAGCTCGTCCTGGATTCTCTCCTTTGATTACTTCAGGGGACATGTACATAGGGGTACCAGTCATGGATTTATTTCTGTTGGTGAGGGTGGCCGTAGTCGCGGCAACGAGAGTTTTACCTTGACGAGCAATAACCTTTGCGGCACCAAAATCTACATATTTAATCACGCCATTATGATCAAGGAGAATGTCTAGGGCCATGGTTAGATAGATGATCGTGATGTGAAGAAGGCAGGAGAAAAACTTACTTTCCGGTTTAATGTCACGATGAACAATACCACTTTCGTGAAGATATGCCAGACCTTCCAGAAGTTGCAAAGCATAAACCATTATAACCTGTTCATCCTCGATTCTCCCATGCTCCAAAAGACCTGCAAGTGACCCACCAGAACAATACTCCATAAAAATATAGACTTTGTCGCGATGAACTTCGATTCCGTGATATGAAACAACGTTGGGATGATCGAGAACCTCCAAGACGTGCATCTCATCCGATATTTGAGCAGCAATTGTGGGGATAAGATTAGGGTCTTGCAGACGAATTTCTTTCACAGCCATAAGATGACCCGAGTCCAGATTGATCGCAGCGTACACTGATCCAAAGGTACCACCACCAACGAAATTTCCTTGTTGCCAGCGCATATTAATATTGGATGGAGAAGCGGAAAGATGTGTGAGAGATCGATCTGCTTCATTATTCTCTTCAAGAACCCTGCCAAGAGCTTGCCTTTCTGCCTCTATGACCTTTCGGTCTTCATCAAGATCAGCTATCAGATCAAGGCGTTGGTTAAGAACAAATGCCGCCGATTCCTCATCGTCAGCCATTCCCCTGATATCCATCTTTCTGAACTGGCCATTCAATGTTTCCACGCGCTGTTTCTCTGCTTGAGCGGCCAGGTTTGATTTTGCACCCATAATATCGAAATGTGAAATCAATAGAGACATACATCCCGAGACTTTCGATCGAAGCCTTGTATACTCGTCTTCTCCGAGTGCTAATATATGCTGACCTTGGGTCATACCCATGGCAAATTCAAGTGCAAGAACCGCCCATCTGAAAGTTTTACGATCCGTCGGAACACAGTCATCGCAAATGAAGCTCACCCAATCCAGGGCAATCTTTGTGAGTTTGATGTTGTTCATTTGTTTCCGATTTCGATCCATGTAAGGTAAAGACCTCTGACCAAACTCAGTCGCGAAGATGAAACAGGTTTGGATAAGTTCTTGACATTCCAGCCCTTCTGTTTGTTTTCGGACAATTTCTACACTGTCCATGATCAGATTCGATAATTTATACACGACTTTCTTAATGTCAGTCAATTTGATGTGAACTTTCTTGAGATGTGATCTTTGTTCAACCACCATATCTAGATGTAAGCCGATGGAGTCTAAGAATGCCAAACGAGCATTTGATAATCTAGCTTGTGACCCATCTGCGATAAGTCTTAGATGTCCCACTTTCAAATCTATGTTGATGTTTATCAAAGCCGAATCGACTTGACGACCATCCCATCCTATTGGAACTTCGGGGCGAAGAACTAATATGTAAGGGTTGCTAGTATCTTCTTGCACATCTCCTGTGTGATAGCATGTTCCTAGGATGGATTGGATGTCCTGAGGTCGGTTGTACAAAGAAGGAGAGGCTATGAGAAAAATACCATCGTGCTCGATGCTCGCGGTATAAACCAAAAAGTGGCCGGTTTCAATGAGCCTCGAGTACAATTCTTGCAAGCCACTTTGCTTCATAGCAATGCTGAAATCCGTCGAGTTTTCGAAACGATCACTCAGAACCCTGGAAAATCGTTGTAACATACGCTGTCGCACACGAACGGAGTCGAGACTCTGCTTATAACGCTTTGTCATCTCGGCAGCTGTTTCCTTTGGTCTTCTCACCATTTCTTTTTCAAAAGTGGTATTCAGACGAAAGAAGGCTTTGTGGGTTAGAGAACTAAATTGCTCGGCAACCTCAACATCACCACCTTGTAGATGTCGTCCGATCTCATTAGAAAAGTCCCATTCTTGCTCAAGAACTTCTGCTTCTTTGAAGGTATTTTTGTTGCCACCAAGTTTCCAATTGAGCATCTTGAAGTAAAACTTGAGCGCATCCAGAACTACCTGGTCAAAAGACTCATCAATACAAGGTGGTAAATCCCATCCAGGCTCAGGATTTGATATGGTTAGGTACTCTTGCTTAATCAGTATGGCAAGCTTGAGTAATATTCTGAACTGCGAAATCATTTGCTCAGCCATCATTGCGTTTTGTTGGGTGGAATCTCGCATCTTTTTGGCATACTGTAGCCGAACCTTGATAATCTCTTCGATAAGGCGCGAAGGAAAGTTTATGAGCGTGAGTAATTCTTCGATGTAAGGAGGTAAATGACGTTTTGCGAACCCCTCCGAGTTCTCAATAAGTGTATTTTTGGCTTTCATGATGACCTCAGATACACCTAGAAGTATGCTTTTGTCACCCTGCAAAGATCTCAACCCGTCCTCCTTGAGCAACCTATCAATGAACGATGATTCGTCGGAAAGTCCATGCCCTGAAGGCGACCGCTGTCTCACTTTGTTGAAGTCGAGTTCCGGATTCCCTACCCAATTTTGTAGGATGGCAAGCTCAATGTTAATGAGTTCGGTAGTATTATGCCATGATATGACAGCATCGCAAGTGGCAGCGAATTGCGTAGACGCTGCCAATTTATTCGCCATTTCTAAGCCAGTGCGAGATGGGTATAGACTTTCACACTTCTCGATTTTCGCGACTATGTCCCGTACTTGATCAATAGGTGACTTTCCAGCCTCACTCTCACCTTGCACCTGAAACTTAATAATCTCCTCTAGGACGGTATCGAGATTCGCCCGTGTATCTTCTAGTATTCGTCGTTGGGCTCCTAAACTTCTTCCGCATATTTTCGATCGTATCCCGAGCCAGATCTCGGTGCCAATATTCTCTGCTTTATTTTCTGAATTGCCAATGAGACGTTTCTTCTCCTGCCTGACCACGTCTCCCGTCAATACTGATGCTAACATTCCATGCCATTCCAGACGCTCTCTATTTGCGGGGTCTTTCAAATCTTCTGCTGTCGGTTGTATGTCATCATTGTTGTAGAAAAGTACAGTCTCTTGGTCGAACGGGTCGCCATCGAATTGTAGCTCTGATGGCGATTCCTCCTCGGTATCTGATCCTGTTCCATATCCAAGACTTGGGGTGTAAGGTTCAAAATATTCGAATGGCTCATTTTGCCTTAACCGTTGTACATAAGCCCTTTCTTGCGCACGATATGCGCCACTGGGATCCTGTCTATTAAATCTCGAGGAGGTTGAACCAGATCGATGGCGATCCGAGATTGACATGTATGGAGCCTGTGGAGGTCTGCGCGCAGGGGCGTATGTACTTGAGGGGGTTCGGGCTGGTGCCGTGGGCCTCTGAGATCTGGCGGTTGCGCCATTCAATGGAGTTTGTTGTGGATTACTGAATGCAGTTTCGCGACTATATATTGCCCCATTTGTTTCCGAATTGCTGCCTCGACTCCGTATGCTGGAATTCATGCTATTCATTTGGGGACGAGGGTCGATGGGAAGAAAGGTATCGGGATGCACATCGTGTGCAGCATCAGGGCTTAAATGTTGAACAAAGTCGTGTGAATCTGCAGAGGAGCCTGAGCCTGCTGAATCGCTGGTTTCAATATGTGGACGCTCCATGATCACCGAAGATTTTAATGATTCAAATCTTTGGGCGTCGTCCCCGTGTGTAAAGCGTACAGCACGAGGTGAAATCTCCGAGCTCATGACCAAGAGTAGCACTGAATGTCTAATAGAAAAATTAGAGGTTGCGGCTGCCAAAAGTAATTTGCCCTTTTGTCTAGCGTCGATAGGAAGTCATCCTGGTACCGATAAAGC
>NGKH01000001.1:844615-869283 GCA_002162575.1 Sclerotinia glacialis | reverse complement strand
CCTTCGAACCAAACCTCTTCTAGTCTTTCCCTTGACTGCACATCTTTTTCCCTTTTCTTCTTTCGGTACTTACCCAGACCCTAATGTCTTGAGATTGCCATCTGGGCCTTGTAGAAAGAATGGCGTTCGTAGGAGATATACGAGCCAAACCTCTCCCCTCAACTCCTGATTCTGAGACTCATTCCGCTTCAAATAATTCATCGACTCCATCCGATCTCACGGACTCAGCTACCCCGGTCATCCATTCAAATCCACATGAAAACCAACATCGGCCAAATTCTCAGCCAAAGAATCCTATCTATTCACAGTACTCACAAACACAGTCAGCCACAGCCAGATCTCGCGCATATTCAACAGCTTCCACGTCGTCAATAAATTCCGTTCGTCGCAAACCTTTACCTGTAAGTGCCTCGCCTTTGGCAACCAGGTTTTCCACCAGGTATTCCACGGCGGAATACTTCAGTCCATCCATCGAAGAATTACCAGAGCCGGATCTGCCACATTCAAGGTATACGAATGTTGCTGATAGTCCGACACTTTACGAATTTCCATCCAATATAAAAAGCGCCGTGGCATTTTCCCCAGAGGGTTCGAGCAAAGAGAGCTCCAGCAATAGAAATTCCGTCCGAAGTTCGGTGAGAAGTTCAAGAAGCTCTAAAAGCTCCAGAAGTACTAAGAGTGCTAAGAGTGCTTCGAAACAACAAAGACCATCATCAAAGTATGTTTACTAGAGGTTCAATCTTCTTACGTCCGATTTTCATTATTCACTGTTTCACATTGATGCTAAGATACTTTTGATCAGAAGATATTCCAGCGAACAAATCGCTTGGACTACAGTGACGCCAGCGCTACCAGAACAACCATCAGAACCCGAAGAACAAATTCTTAGCCCCAAAAGTCCGACCCTTTTAGTTCCGTCTCTCACACATCCACCAGGAGCCTCGAGGCATGCAAGATTGGTTAGCGATTCGGCTTTAAGTTCTGATTCTGAATCTACCGGTCATTGGTACGGGGATTCAAGTCCAGAAAGTCGCCCGGGTTCTTCTGCTACTATGTCCATTTTCTCTTCCAAAGCTACACCACCACATAATATCATACCTAATGCGCCGGAACGAACCTATTCCCACGAATCCCACGACTCTAATTCGACTATACAAAAACCCAATTCACCAGGGAAGCTTGGTTCTCTATTTAGCTGGGGAGGCGCGGTATCCCCATCGAGCTCAACAACGACCTTCTCGGAAGATAAGACGGATTATTCTCCAAACTCTCCCATACCGTCGTCAAATGCATCCCCGCATAAACTTTCGGAATTCGGAGACTCCGATACCAGGACATATAATACTAAAGCGCCACCGTCCGCGATCGATATCCCCAAAGCCAATGCAGATGCGGCCGATTATTTCGAAAACACATATCTACAAATACCCATAGCGACCCCTAGCCCCGCAACCTTACTGGTTGAAGAAATGGAGCAAGAATTGAAGGATATTAGCCAAGAGCTGGCGTCTTCCATACGAAGAGAGATGGACCTGGAAGATCTTGTAGACAGATTACAGCTCGAAGCTCAAAATTCAGGAACAAATGGCAGCAAGCGAACAAGCGATTATTTCTCGGATTCTGGAACAGGCGTGATTCCCAGATATGGAGATCCTGATCCCAAGCAGGATGAAATTGATAAAATTCAAAGGAAGACGGAACAAGAGAAGGCTTCAATTAGATTAGAACTTACAAATAAGGTACAGGATGAACGAGCTATCAGGAAACAGCTTGAAACGCAAATTCAGTCTTTAGAAGAGAGGGCAGCTCAGGTAATTCTTCCGATATATACTTCTTTCTTTCTTTCTCATAACTGACATGATTCCTTAGGTTGACCTTGCAGCTTTGAACTCCCCTGATACCAATGGACGACTGAAAGAATTGGAGACAACTTGCGAGGATCTTCGTCACAAATTATCCGAAGAGAAACAAATTAGGGAAAACTTTGAAGATCTCTTGACTGCACTTAAAGCAGACCTCGAAACTTCTCACAACGAACGTGACAACTTACGAGATGAGATTGTTCCTCAGCTCAAGGCCCGTGTCGAAGGGCTTGAAGCGCAAGCTGCAGAGTATGAAAAGATGACGTACGAGCAATCCAAGATGGCCCAGGAATTTCAAACCCTCAAGAAGGAGAATGTCACATTGATCAACGCCCAAAAACTTCAAATGGAGATGAATCAGTTCAATTCCGTATCGGAGGAGGATAGTATAGGTAGCATAAGCAGTCTACCTAAGTCTAGGTCATCCGTAATGAGTATTGCTGGCATAGGTGGACTCAGTGGACTCAGTGGATTAGGTGGTTTAGGTGGCTCAGGTGGTTTGAAACGGGCCAACTCTCTTGCACATACCGGAAAGACGGCTAGATCACCTGTTGGATCATTATCAAGGACGACCTCTGTCAGAGCCATAGAGTTTAAGGACAATTTGGCGGAAACGGTGAAGGATATTGAGCTCCAACGAGATTCGCTACATCGTGCTCTCAAGAGCTTACTCGAACGTCAGGAGCACCAAAATCGTGAAAATGAAAAGAAAATCCGCCAACTGGAAATGGAAAGAGATCGTGCCTTGAACCAATCACCAAGGCGGCGAGGATACGACAAGGAGGTTTCCAGTTTGAGAGAAGAAATCAATATCCTTCGCCGTCGTGCGGATGAAGCGATTGAGCAAAAGTGGCAATGTGAGAAAGGACTAGGGGGCTTAAAGATGGATCTCGATCGTGCCGAACAGGAAATTGGCTCGCTAAGAAGCTTGTTACAAGAGAAGGACATATTAATCAAGCGATCGAGTGTTGATTCTAGACCAGGGAGCTCACACGCAACCTCGGAGACACTTGAGCGATCGTATCGGGACCTTCAATCGGCTTATGCAGCTTCTCTCGAGCGAATCAAGGCCCTGGAAATCTCGGCCTCTGGTGATGAAGCTACTGCACGAGCTATGGAGCAGTTGGAGAGGAGCTTGTCTGACGCAATTTCCGAGAGAGATGTTGTCAAACAAGAGCTTGAGGCAGTCAGGGAGCAATCTGAATCTTTGAGAGACTCCGAAAAGGTACATCTCCAGGATGAGATGCAATTAGCAGATGAGCTGCTTGAATCAGCCAGGCGAGTTGAGGAATTGGCTGGACAAGTTAGACTTCAACTTGCTTCCAACAGCACTCTCAGACAGCGTCTAGCTGAAGCTATTGAGCGTGGAGAGAAAGAGCAGAAAGCTAATGCTCAAAAGATTACTTTCCTCCAGACCAAGCTCAAGGCTCTCGAGGATCATCTCATGGCTGCTCAAAACATATCCGAGGTGAGAATTGCTCGTCATGAAGATGAGATTCGTGATCTCAGGGAAAGCCACAGTTTCCAACTTCATCGAGTGAAATCTGAACTCCGCTCTCCTCGTTCATTTGGACCTAAGACTCCTATGTCTCCATTGTTCGCAAATGCTAAAAAGGTGCCACGTCTCTCCATTACAACTTCTGGCAAAGGAATGTCTGTATCTGAGGATTTAAAGGTTGAATTCCTGAAACAACAAGTTGTTAATCTTGAATCTGCTCTTGCAGAAGCTGATAGGGAAATGGAAGAAGTTGTCGGTCGTATGAATATCGCGCAAATCGAAGTAATGGAACTACAGAACGAACGAGAAGAAGCAGTACGTGAAACGAAGAAATTACAGAAAATGATTGAACAAGAAAGATTGAGAGCTTTTGAGGGAAGATTCGCTACTCTTAACTCGTCATCATAATGAATGGGGAACGTTGAGGTAGATGGTGGTTTCAAGATTGTTTCGTCAAGCGACTTTAGCGTTTGTCAGTCTGGTGGTGATTCTCTACCAGCATCTCTATTCTATTAAACAGTCGAGGGCCCTGGAATTTTTGGGATGGGACTGGGTGGATGGGTGAATATGGAGTTTGATTTATTATTGATTGGCATTGATTCCTTATAATCGACAAAATGCATCAAACGGAATGGGCCAATTGGTGGCTTATGCATCTCATCATATTATATATACTAGGGTTAATAGTATCTTGGTACTGGGATGAATTGATATTATCTGAGATATTTTTTCTAAAGGTGGTGGAGTGACTGACGAGTTGCGGTCAAGAAAGAAGGGTGATGGTTGTAATTATTTTGGGGATAATGTTCGCTGAGACAGGAACAGATAGATACATATGGGGATGGGATACGGTCGCTTGTATGATTACTTATTGTATGTTGCATATTGATACACTGGATTTTTAGATACCAGATGGTGCTAGATGAGGGGAGGAGAAAAAATTGATTGCAAGTAACTTGGTCTCGGAATCAATTGGAATTACCTTGAATTAAATATATAGATCGTGTTGAAATCAATAAGTAAATAAAATATGTTATAACTGGTTTCTATATAATATATCTATTGGTGGTTAAAAGACTTTGATACTTTTCTACTCTAAGTTTTCTTCTTCTTATATCAAGACAAAACTTAGATGAAAGCTCTTGATTAGCTTAGAGAACAGAATCGCTTTTTCAGAGTAATGATTCTATAAATAATTAGATATTATTCTTGATTGCGTATTGATTGAATAGCATAATTGTCTTCTATAGTTTAGGTATTTATATATATATACATGTCATACTCTGTTTTTCTATCTATAAAATTTCTATTATCTCATCTTATTTTATTTCATTCTGCTTTATCAAAACTTCTGATGTATATAATATAACAACTAATTCAAGTAATCGGAGCTTAAACGTGACTTTAATCATGAGAGTTCTTCTAGATTTTTGTTCAGCGCTCGGCAAATCCTGAAATTGATGGGGATATATGTTTTATATCGTAATTGTTTAACAAATTTCTATTGATACTTGGTCTTGAAAAAATCCTATTTTTTAATTTTCTTTTTAGATTTTCCTTTTTCGCTTAATAGATTATGATTCACTCATTCATTGGCTTTAAGCGAGATTATAATACATATTGTAAAATAGGTAGGTCGAGATACGTGTGTCCCGATAACACATTGTAGGGAGGGTTTAGGGATAGAAACTGATAGATCACATTAGCAAGATGTTAAGTAGAAATTATAGTTACACAATGGGGTTTTGGGGTCAAATCAATATCATATACAAAAGAGTGGTGTAGAAAGTATTATGTTTATTTGGAAAAGGGAGGTAGGAAACCCTCTTATAGTTAGACTAAATATAATCATATGATAATTAATTACAAACCAATTATGGACTGGCTATTAACATTCTAACTTTCTCACAATATTGCTAATGTGGAAATGAGTTATTCGTTGTTTTTGGAGAATATTGTAACAATACCATGTCTTCATTTCCTCATGATTATCATGCTCAATACTCGAGGTTATTTAAGATTGGACGATGTGGAGCACAGAATATGCATGGGTATACTGTACGCCTGTATCTCGGAAGGAGCTTTTGGCCTTGTGGACTTTGGGAGAATAGCTTATGGTGAGTGTAGTATTCTTGTAGCTCATCCTAGGGGAAGTTGATTGAGAGTAGAGTGGATCAGGGTGAATTTTTTGATAGGCTAGAGAGAATAATGGGCTTGTACTTGTACTTCTTGGGAAAAGGAGATGGGAGATGGGAGATGGAAGTGAATAGCGGTAGGTGTATGTGAAAGATCTTACCCGTGAATATAAAAGGATTGGAGATTTCTTCCAGGGAAAGTAATTCTGGCGATAAATTGTTTTTCACCGATCTAGGGGGAGTAATCTATATCAGTCCCGGCCTTCTTGGTATACATCACCTGAGATCGTTTTGCGAAGAAGAGCCGTTGATAATGATTATCTTTCTTCCTTTACATTGTCGTTAATTTTATAGCTGATACTATTCTTACGACGATAATCAATATGCTTCATGATAATACACATCATACAATTCATTCCATATTTCCAGCGTACTTTGGCCCCTTGATCTCATAAGCCATATTTGTAAATCTCGTCCCCTCAGACTGTTTTCGATTTTATACTACTAAATCACACCCGCTCTCTCCAAACATAGAATATGCAAACTTTTTTGTACACTATTAGATGGTTCATTCGATGAGAACCTTATATACCACCACAAGAAGTCACACAAAAATAGTCGTACATGCAAGAAGAATGTAGGATTAGAAGCGGGGCAATAGTGAAAACGACGAGAAATCTCCACCTTAGCAAATGTAATATAAAAGTGCACCCCCCCTCACTCTTTGTGAATGTCTCAAGACAATTCAATAAAAGGAGCTTTGAGCTCGATATAGCCAACAACTTGTATTGAGTGCGGAAATTTTAATTCAATTTTCGGCTTTGAAATCATCTCGAAATGGGACGCTTTACCACGCTATGAAAGATTCACATCCAGAAAATATATCATGGCTTTCCACATATCTCCGTTGGAGAATCAAGATTTCGTTCGCTGTCTCTGCTACATATATGAAAATGATTCCAGCGGTTGAAAACACAGTATCTTATTGAGGCTAGCCAAGTCAAGCATGCGACTAACTCGCTTTATTCCATCTTCTGCATCTGATAATCTCCTCTGTTCTTTTCGGGAATACTGTAACAGCTATTACTTATATACCTCTGCATCTATGAAGTTTTTACACAAACCCAGCCAATTTCTTTGCTTGAGGATGAGATCTTTGGGCATTGCTCACCTGACATAAGTGAATCAAGGCAAAAGCCCGCGCTCACTGGAAGGTATGCGGAAGTATTGTATTTGCATTAATTATTGTACTTATATAAAGGAGATTGTTTGGGAGCCATAGTAAAAAGATGGACCAAAGAACGGGAGGAGGAGTAGAGTCGAGGAGACAAAGGAGAAAGGAATAGGAACATGATGAATGATACAATTATATATTGAATAAAACAAAGGAAACAAGGTTTGAACGAAATCAACAAACAAAACTCAATCACGCTACATTTGCACTGCACAGGAAACGACGGAAAGTTATACTTCTCAGTAGAAACAAACAAAGTTAATAATAATAATAATAATAATAATAATAATAATAATAATAATAATAATAACTCTATATATAAAAAGAAAAAAGGATTACTAACTAATCCCTTCATACCTATCATCAATCACTCCAAAACCACAATGCAACTCAACTCAACTCAACATCCCATGTACAAGGCACATCTCTCCTCTACATCATCTGCAAGCCCACCCCCCGCGTTAATCAATTCGCCTCGCCCACAATTGCTCCGAGTAGTTTCGATGGGAGTCATGAGACGGCTTTCTCCTAATTAATAGTTGGTTTGTGTTGAAAACGGATTTAAACTTGCCCCGCAGGAGGAAGCTGGCCTTGACTTCTGCTCAATGAGCATAATCATGGATTTTCGGGAATTCCTGAATGCGATTTATATGGTCGATCTGGGGCCGGTATGTAATGTTACTATAGTAGCCGTGTAGTATTGGAATCTCTAGCAAAATAGTGGAGAACTGCCATTATTCGTCTTATCAGAGTGAATATATCAGAGAATACTGTTGTGGAGATGAGATCACTTCACTTGATGAGACTGATCGTAGCTCATAACATTTCATGCTCCTTCATGCTTCAAAGTAAATCGACACTAGTCTGCTCTCTAGCCTGGAAATGGAATACAATCCATTTATCCTTGAAATATCCCGCTCATCTATGCATAGTGCATATTAATTGCGAAGTATATATTCTTGTACCGTGGGGACTTTTTTAACAACCTATATCCATATACCAAACTCCATCACAAATGCACGCTTCGCTTCCCTTCCCTTCCCTTCCCGTCCCAATCCCTTAGCAAATAAGATTTTTTCCCTTCACCCCATTTGAAATCTAGATTCAATCGCTATCCTCTCCATTATCCAGCGCTTCATCCTCTCCCTCCCCTTCTTCCGGCTCCTCAACCTCAAATCTCTCTTCCCCATCATCATCGTCCCTTACTTCATCCTCGCCTTCCTCTCCCTCCTCTTCTTCGTCATGCTCTTCATGATCTTCTTCCGCATCTATTTCTTCATCATGTTCTTCCTGTGTCTCTCCACTACCCCCACTGCTTTCACCTCTCCTGGCCTTCTTAGCCTTCGGTTCCCCATCCCCTTCTCGATCCAACATTTCCGAATCGCCTTCTCCATCTTCCCTTCCCGCTTGACCCCCAACTACTTTATCCGCTGCGAATTTTTTTTTATATGTGTTTTTCTTATTACTTTGCAGTTCGATGAATTCTGTCGTTCGTTTATTCATGATTAGCGTGTCCTGACTTTCGGCATCCTGCCCACCTAACATCTCCATTCACCTAGAATGTAAAAATTGTATACTAACTTGCAAGCTCCGCCTCCAACCTCGGCTTAAAGTCTGGAAATTCTAGGTCATCCAATGCCTTGAATACATCCTGCGGCGCTATCGTTTTTACGCTTCGACTGTGTGCGTTCTCATTCGCACTTTGTATCCACAAGTACGTTAGCAATCTCTTCAAGAATATCTCCCCCTTCCAATCTCTCTAACTTCTCCCACAATCTCCAATTGCCCTTCCCCGCGAAAACCCCCCCCAGACCTTTGAAATAAACCGTCCAACTCACTGCGTAGCCAAATAGTTAACAAAAACCGTGGCGCTCTTACTCATCGCCAACATCGCATTCCCCTGAATCTGAGTATTGGGCGGTAAAACCCCCTTCGCCAATCTCGTCACAATACTTTTCGGAAGATTAAGATCCTGTCGGCCATAAAATTCATTAGTCTGACTTGTAGTTCGACCGCCAGGAGAAGAAGAAAGCTCAAAGGATTTTGGGGAACCCGGCTCGGAGGAATCTAGCCTGAGAGACCTGCTGTAAGAAAAGTACGGGAAATAAATGCGAAGACAAACCTCGATACTAGTTCCCTCTCGAACTACAGTTATTTCTTTCGTGGGCGTGGCTTCGTCGCCGGTGACGGGCTTCGCGACGTCACTTTTTCGTGGTGGCATGTTGCGATGTGTGTTTGCGTGAAGGGTAATCGGAGTGTGCGGTGGTTGTAATGTCGAAGATGCGTAGTTGGTTTCCTTTATGGCTTTGGCTTCAATTGATATTGGCAGTTTATTTCTCCTGGAGGAAGGCGGTGAAGCGCTCAGATTCGCGAAACGCGGGCAACGCGAAACTGTGTGAAGTCACGTGGATTTCTTAAAATAATAGGCGACGTCGTGTATTGTTAGGTTGTAGAGTTTGAGATTTGTTGTTTTATACTTGATTTTTATTTGTTGGAAGGTTGGGTTATTGCCTTGAGGACTAGCTTGCAAGTTCAATCTCCTTGAACTCCCATAGAGAGATTAGTCCGGGTATATGAGCACGATATTTGGAGCATTGAGATGTTTGGAACGATTTACGCCGAGGCTTCTTAGTGTATTTATTTTACATTAGATCATATCTGCATACTAAATCATGCTGCTGTATATCTCATTTATTGCTTCAGTCACCAGACTATGCATATCATAACTAAGCCTCCTATCGAGTGGTGAATTTCAAATCCCCTCAAAAACACAAGTTGCCGATAGTGTTGCACCAGATCGGCATCTTTTCCTCTGTAAGCTTTCAGACTCCACCAATATGAATAAAACCTCCTTGGTATCAATTGTAACCCTCCATCATTTATGACAAACAAACTCCACCTGCCTCCCCAAACCCAAATGATGCAGATAGAAAAAAAGACTGGCGTCCAGGCCCGAGACTATGAGATAGCCAACCCAATCTCCCGATTGCTATCCCAGAAAGGTGGGTACGCAATTCGGGGTGGTGGCCTGGGTGATAATGCTGTGACTGGTGCGAGACTTCCAGGGCCTGGCGCCATTTCTCGAAAGGACATGGCAGGTGAATCGTTGTAGTCTCGGTGGTTGTAATCTCCATGACCTCGAAAGTCATCGTCTGGATCATACCATGTTGCTACCCGGTCGTTGGCTTTTAATTCCTTCAATTCGCCTCCATTGCCACTTTTGATACTCCACATACTCCTCCCACTCACACTACTCCTCCTACTCTTCGTGCGTAAATGACCTCCCGACTTCGATAGCCGTGATCTATGTCGTTCGGCTGGTTTTATGAATGGTTCTGCACCCGGCATTATTTCGTCCGTCAGACCAATTCTGGCATTCGGTGCCTGGGCGAGGAAAGTAGGGCTATCAGGTACATAGCTTGAGAAGCCCGAAGGATAAAAGGTGGATCGTGTTCGAGAAGAGGTAGGAGAGGCTGTCCAAGACCACCCCGGCGAATGTGTCATTCGTATCGTGTTGGATTGTATATGATCTCGACCTCCCGTCTCTTTATCGAACACCAAGTCCTCACCCATAAAAACTTTCCTCTCATTTCCGGAGCGCCGCCACGATTCAATTTCGTTGTCGTCTATCGGTGTTACTCCTCTCCCGGTAAAGCATCGATTCCTCCGATAATGAATAAATAGATATATAGCGATTGAAAGTAGAATGGTGATACCTAACGTACCCAGGACGGAAACAAGGATGACGATCATCGTGTTACGGCTTATGCCAGAGCTTGCAGATGATCCGGCCGTGGAACTCGAAAAAAGAGCGCTCGTTGTGGCTGTCGATGTAGCTTCCCCATTTCCGGCGAGACTATCTGCAGCGGATGTTGAAGAGACTGATAGGATAGAAGAGATAGCGATTGTGTTCGTAATCATCGATGTGACTGATGAGGATGTGAATGACGATTCATCCTTCCTCGAGGTCGTGGATGTTTCTGGTTTTATTGTGCTAGGAGACCTCGAAGGCGATGCTTCTGATATTGAGAAATCATTTATAGCAACTAGTGTTTGAGCTGAAGACAGAAGAAACGACATCAACGTTGCGAACAACAAGTAAATGCCCCGCATTATGATGAAGTGAGGTGCCTTGTCCAAAGAGCAATTATCAAGCTCGATTTAATGTGATCAAAACATTTTTATCAGTCGTAGACTGTCGAACCGACTGGGTTCTGTTCTTGCTTCTCACTCTTTGATCTTAGCCGGGCAAAGATCGTATTGAAATGAATAAATATAAACGAAAGAGGATGAACAAGAAGGCTGGGGTAGAGAGAAATAAGAGAAAGGAGCCTTGAAATCAAAAGATCCCCTCAGAGACCAGCCCAATTTTCCTAACGGATGTTGTTTAGGCGTGAGGTCCAAGATGCAGGCACCAGCATCTATATAAGAACACAAGTTACAATTGTCGTAACCGGTAGTTGGAGCTACTGCTCATGTGGAGGAATCTGTGTTGGACTATGGAAAATGCGGCATAAGCGTCTTACATGTGGTCTGTGAGATCGGGGTCATTTGATGGGTGGATGCGTATGTGCTGTTGGTATCATCAAAAACAAGCGAAGAAGGGTGTGCAGGCGTGCAGAAAGAAGTGTAGTGCAGAAATACAGAATGAGGGAAAGAGACTTTGGTAGGTCAAGGGGGCCAGCCTAATCGAAGACCTAGGGGTAGAAGTCACTATTCCACACGTAGGGGAGAACAAACACGGAAATGAATATCTATTGGCCCCATCAGATTCTCTGGTTCAAGAATTAACCGTGTTTAGTGACCGATGAGTGGTTGATGTTGAGCTGTTTCGATGTAACCTGGTCAAAAGCCTCGGGGAGTTTGTGTATCGAACGAATGACAGGCCGACATAATATTTGACGCCATTGCCGAAACGTGCCTCGCATGTCGAGTTACAAGGTACGTGACATGGGAAAAAGCTGTGGCTAGGGTTATACAATTCAAGAGTGGATTGAAATGAATCCCAAGCTAGTAAACAAAAGGAAGGGTTCGAGCGTGATGGAGTGGCTGACATTGATAGAACTGGGATTATAATTTGTGAACAAGGGAAGAGAGAACTAGACTCTTGAACTTCCTCTAATCTTCAGCGAAATTTAACCATCAAATACCACGTTCGCCGCCGCAAAATATGCCACATATGCCACATATGCAACAATATGCACGCAACTTGTGGAAAAATAATTCAAATGGCAGTTTGATCGGTTCGGTTAATTGCAACACAGGATAAAGTGAGAGGGGCGACAGTGATAGGTAGGTGATAGGCTGGCTATACCGTGGTAGGTCCTGGGATAAAATCGGGATGCAATAATAACCTCCATTAATTCATATCAACCATCAATATCTTATTATTATCAGTAATACAGAGGACATTCCCGAGATAAAAGGAATATGTTTCAAACCAAGAATGCTTTCGAGCTCTATCATTTCAATGTTGTTTGTTTCGACGGAATATAGACCGAAGCAATAAAGCGGTGAGTAAAAAACCGAAGCAAAGCATTCAATATAGATACAATAGTCAACAGGACGATAATCGTCAGATTTATTAAGCCTCAATTCAATCTAAACCCCATCATGTCGATGAATCATACATACAAGGTTTCGAATGGTGACACGAGTAATTGGAAATTTTAATCGGATCTTGCTAATGGCGGCATTGGCATTGGCATCCTCATCCTCATCCTCATCCTCATCCTCGTCCTCGCTTGTCGTTCAAGATTCAAGAATAGAATATATATCTACAATGCTACTGGACCGATGAAGGCTTGGGACATATAAATTTCAACCCTAGACATGCAAGATATATGCAATCCTATAGCAAAGACCAACGTTTAATTGGGCGACACACAGCAAATTGTTCCTGATCTACAAAATCCGGCTCAAGATAACTCGTTTGGAATAGCTTGCTTTTCGATCTTGATGTCAGCTGCATTGGATTTCCAAGGCTTGCATGTGGTGCTTTCCCACTACTTGATAGGCAAGGTTATTCTACCAAAACGTGGAACATGCGTGCGGTTGGTATGACCTACTCCGTACTCTGCCTCTATCCAGTGGTACAGTCAGATGAGAACGGTACCTGGCATGATATATTGGCCTAGCATCTCGCCTTCCCCTGACCATTCTTGGAGAAGCAAGAATCTGTAGATAGATGTAACCATCATGTTCAAACCCATCACGTTCATTTATATCACCACCGAGAATTCCGACGTTTCCAACCCAAATGAAAAGTTCCGCATATCCACAAAGTCTCGTTATGTGTATTGTGATCTACGACAGCCGTTTTGCGTTTCCCTGTGCTGTGGAAGATCACTCCGATTTGGGGGCACACCACATCAGAACGTACGCAGCTTCATCATATTAATTTGTTGCGGGCGTTGCGGGCGTCGGCACATGGCTACTCTCAAAACATGACATATACGATGGGCGATATTGGAAATGTCAGCAATAATTGGAGTAAGCTCTTACTCCGTAGATTATATTTGAAGGCTTCTGAAATGTTCTTTTCGTGCAATCGGCTGCGATCAAATCAGATCAGATCAGATCAGATCAAATCAAATTCCAATCAAATTCCAATCAAATCAAATCCCAATCCCATCACGACGGCCCGAGGGAAAAAACAAACTTTTAGATGCACGGCCTAGCCCGTGACCCCACTATGCCCACCAAAAGTTTAAAGGAAATTTGAAATGACAACCATAGACATTTTCCCCCTCATTGAATAAGACTAATATAAGATTTAATATAAGACCTAATAGAAGACCTAATACAGGACCTAATACAATACCTAATATAACACTTAATACGACACCTAATACAACACCTAATATAACACTTATTACAACACCTAAACAACACCTAATACAACACCTAATACAACACCTAATAATCTGTCTAATCCTTTGTAAGTAGTGCGGGTGAACGTCGAGTACTGAAGATGCTCTGATAATTCCATCTTGACGTATGATTATTGATGTATAATCCAAGACATTCAAATCAGAGTCATCTACTGCATTGTTCTATACCGTAATGTGACTCTTTCCCCCTTCTTGGATATTGAACTCCTGGAGGATCTACCCCGAGAGCTTCTCAATGAACTTCTCAATGCTTAACCAACGAGTCCACCAGGTTCAATGTCAAAGCTTAAGTAAGGCTCAGCGTTCTCATCGAGTAATAAAACCTTATTCCTATCGCCAAATTCCCAGGAAACAGGATTCATTCTCAACGCAGCTAGACCCCAATTCGAAACACCAGCGCATTCTATCCCGCTTCTGCTGATGGCCAACACACCAACCCGTCTTTAGTTTCCCAATCTCAATGTCTAGTCCAAGAATGATACGTCAGAAAAGCCACTTGGGCCCTCGTATCACTCATGTCACGATAGCAAGTTGTTGAAGGATTATCGAAACGCGTTCTTGTCACGTCCACCCATCTTCTTCCTCTTTGATATCATCATGCAATCGCTCGCACATTAAATGCGCCTAGCCGAGTTCAACGTATCATCTACGCGTCCCAGCATGACTTTCACTCAGGTCTTCCACTGGCAAATCCTGCATATACACACTTTTACCTCTTTTAACTAGACTGAGGTACATAGCGTAATCCATTCTGCAATACAACGGCACAGCAAATTTTCCACATGCAGTGTTCAAAAAGGCACTGGCAAAAAAAAAGACCTCCCTTGCATATGCAAGCTGCAAGCACTTAGCCATTGCATATTCGCCTCCTCCTATCTTACTGTTCACCGCTTAAATGAGAAACATAACCAACCAGGAAATATTCTATGAGATCGGTGTCCTACACTATCTTATCTGATTCTGGAAATCTACTTGAAAATAATGTACAGACAGACAGTCACGGTCGCAGAATTGGCCGGCGGTCTCTTGTCCAGTGACCTTTGTTATAATCCCTTTAACAATATCTATGAATGTACAGAACGTACCTAATGGTCGCTACCTACTACATCCCTCAAATACCCAAAATATCTTTTAGATTCGCAGGAATATCTTCATGGAGTAATTCTTTATTGAAAAGCCAAATTGGATTCATCGCTTCCGGTTATCGGATTTTTGAATAAGCTCCCTCCAAACTCCCAAATGTGCAGGCTTCCAATTTGGTCAAAATCGGCGAGAGATCTAAGACCATCCCATCCCGCTTCCTGATATCGATTAGCTCATCCGCATCTACCCATTTACGCGCCGAAGCTATTTTAGGCTGGACTTTTGCTGCGAAGAATATTTTCATATTATGGAAGAAGAATAAGGGAATGGATTGATTAGGTTATTGATCCTTGATCTATTGATTTTGTTTTGTTTATCCTAGAGGCATTATTAGATCTACGGAGTACTCTACAGTAGAGCAGAAGAATAGGTAGAGTCTCTATCTATTCTTAGCACGGTGTCTATGTCAGAGAGTATGCTCTCCATACTTTCATTCCTTATAATCAATACCAATATTACTCTCCTACTCTCCAAAGATTGCACGATTCATCAGTACAGTTTACAATCTCGATAAAAAAAAAGGCAAATTACATCAACTGTATTGGTGCCTTGCCCCGCTGGTTCCGATGATATTCCAGCTGGCACACTAGCTGCCAAATTCACACTTTTCCCAATCTCCGGCTTTGTTCTCCAGATTTGGTAATTCTTGAGAATGTGTACGGAGGTAGAGCAAGGCAGTCAGTCTACCAAACATTTTATATTCGGACTTGTCATATCTTCTAAAATCTTGCGCTCTCTGATAAGCTCCTATTCCAAATATTTCACTGTCACTCGAAATTCCGTCACCCTGCATGCATATTCACATTCACATTTAGATTCACACCCAACGCGAGCATGCCAAGTTTCCTTCCAGCTTCCCAAGTCCCAAGCCAACTAACTCACAGACGATATTCGCACATACTGCAGCGACTCCACCGTGAATCCATCGTCATGGGGACGAAAATATTCCGATAGTATATCCATATTCTGTATGAAATAGAAGCGATCTCATCACCGAGAACGATACCATCCATTACCGAGAAGGGATGCCAGGTATGGATATATCTCTAGGCATATTCAAGTAATGCATATTTTCGCACTCAGAGTTCTCAGCAACTTCTCCACTGTCTGTTTCGTGGTAGATCATCGGATCGGATTCATGTCTTTATTATGAATGGCACGATTTGATGTCATGATCTACTCCACTATGTAAGTTACATGACGAGATAAGTACCAGTGTACATATCACTCGCATGGAACTATGGATACGACCGGGCTTTTTCCCCCCTTTGAAACTTTGATGTGGAGTCCTCACTTCATGGGATCATCTGTAGGGATTACAAATGGTGACTCGTGAGAGCGGAAAATTTCATGCTTCGGCGAAATTAAGCCAAGCCTCTAGAGATATCCATCCACTACTGTGTACTCACAGATGCGTTACGCGCGTTCTCTGTTCAGTGCTCAAGACATTCATTTGAAGACTATCTATTAGCGTAGTCGCGCTTGTTTTCTCTTTTCTGCTATGCGCCACGAAAATTCAATGTTCCCTGAGATGAAGCGTTTATAACGTTCAAACTGCTTGATGTAAAAGTCCACAAAAGATCAGAGATTGAAGTCGCCCTTTATTACATATGTCTGCAGCGACGCATAGCCATCGCCGGCCAATGAGTTTGAAGTCTTCTCAGTGTTGGCTTATGAATCGTAGAATATCGTAATGATTTCTAGTTGAGAACCTTTTCTTTTGTTCGTGGAATTGTTGCGGCTCTCGAGTATCGTGAACTTGAGCATTTGCTAGGAATGCTGGTCATACTCTCTTATCCAGATTGAATAAGCCTCCTACCCGCGGATGAATCAGAATACCATGTTCAGGTATTTGCCCGGAAGGCTTCGGAAAAGATGGTCGTGCCACCTAGACTCTTTTATCTGGAATTTCCTGAACATGAAAAGTATAACCGTAGCTGGTTGATATTTGGCAGCCTCTCTGGGTTACTTCACAAGGCGCATTTTGAGAAAATCCAATGGGTTCATCAATGGATACGAGAGTTCCCTGATGCTTCAAATTTCCATCTAATCTAGGTATCATCGGATTCAAAGAACACTTCACAATTCAATTACGGAAGAGTTAACATGTTGAAAAGGCCATATCCTATGAGAGAATGAAGCTCGAAAAAGCTGATGCGACTTAAATTTCGTTCCAATCCCAACATCGCCAACACATTCAACACCTCTTGATCGCCACCCGCGTCAACATAAAAACACACCTCATTCCACAACAAACAAAATCGAGACGACCCAGGGATATCGCGCTGAGTGTTTACCAACCCGTTAGAGGGGAGCGCCGCTTAACATCCGAAGACTTTGTTTGTTGCAAACTCACTTCGTCTGGTTTGGATCAATGGCTCGTTGATGCGTTTTCCTAGAACGTGTTGGAATTCTTGTCGCTTTTAATTTGATCTTGGGACTCTATTTTTTGGGTAGTTCTTGCAAGATATTACAAAACTCCAAATAGCTGAGGCTAAATATAGTGATACTGAAGATTTTAATGAATGATAAATAGAGATTCATTCTGAAGATTATTTTTTACAAAGGTATTATAATTTCTATTCCAAATTAATACAAATATCACAGCTCTTAATAAAATTCTTTTTACTAGTAGTTTACAATTTTCAAGTGAAGAATTTATCCAATTATACTTATAGATGTATATTCATCGGTGTTAAATGAAAGCATTCCAGTTTCAAATAATACTGATGCTCACAAAAATTCATCATCATCTGTCTTTATATCCAGCGCTCCTTGTAAGCAAAACCCATAGCTGGCTATTATTATCGCAATTTCTACGCCCGAAGATACCGATTTCAATATAGCTCTTCTGAACCATCGCAATTCGAGATCCAAATATCTAGGTTATATATAAAAAATTCGCCATTGATAATTATCTACATATCATCTGTTCGATAGATTATCCTTTGATATTGTTAATTGTCGAGTCCTACAAATTATCTATGGAGGTTTTAAAATAATCTGTTTAATGTAAGTGGGAACTCATCTATTTTTATTCTCATTTCCGGAAAATGACAACTTAGATAGCTAAAACTCTGCTACAAAAGAAGAACTTCACTTCCATTTTTACATTGTGCCGGCGTCTTTTCAGTCTTAAAGGAGTCTTTTACCAGGTTTACCAGGACGAGAAGTACTGTATCCAAACGATCTATAGTCCCTGGTGACATTCCAACAATCGTTTTACTCCTTCAATTCGAAATCGAAAGTGTTGATCAGTACAGCTACAATGGAAAGAACGACACGAGCCGAAAAGTGACGACCTGTACATATATTGCGACCAAAACCGAATGGAATAAATGTTCCATCAAGGCCAGTCAACGAAAAGAACGGCTCGCCAGTCTGCTCATCATACTTCCAGAATCTTTCGGCCCCAAATCCTTCAACCGGATGCTTTTTGGCCCTTGGTCGTGTTTCTCAGCGGCTCTTATTCATATGTTCCACATATGATGAAACCAGAACCTTCGAGTCTTTCAGCAATGTATAACCCCCTACTTTGTAATCTTCCTTGACACTTCTAGCCATGAAGATCGTGACCTCATGTCGCAAAACCTCACTAGAGACGGATTTTAAAAAAAGTTGCTTGAAAAGAATACCAAAGTCGAAGCGGGGAATTGGATTATCGCACTCATCTGGAAGATAGCCCTTGTTAATTTCTGTCGTACACTGTTTGCGAGTTGGATAATTACGTAGTATGGCCATTAGCAGCCAATATATAACTGGCGCAAGGTTGTCATTTGCTCTGCAGAAGAAGTCAAGAAGAAAGCAAATTGATAAATGGAATCAGGAATGAATCTCACACCCAAATGACCCCAAGATCTGCCCCCAACCTTGAAGCCTAATCGAACTCACTAAATTTGTCGTACATGTTCTTTCTCAGTCTTATGATTTTCGATCCCCATATATCATGATCATCCATCTCATAAATATTCATCGGGAACTTTTCGACCTTGCGATTTATAGACTGCTGTGGCTCTCCACCTCGTGATAACATCAAGGCATCTTTTGCATGCCTCGGCAGTCCTTGGTTGTAACCAACTAGAGAATCCCATATACAAAAAGTTAATATTTGCATCAAACTCCCAAATTGCGTTGGAAAACTCTGGACTTTGCATCAAGAAATCTTCCCGCATAAGGTGTTCACTGAAGCTTCAAGAGCCAGGTCGCACAAGAACATGAACAAATCCGATACGTCTGACCATTCGTCACCAATTTTCGAGTTCTTGACGCACTCCTCGTAACAGCTCATGTATCTTGGCATAAAGTCTCGAACACCGATGTGGGAAATGAAGTTAAAGGTGCTTTGTTGCCGCATTCTAAGAACATGCCTGTGATCTGGAACCTTACTCCCAGGCAGAGGCTCGAGCTGGGATCCGGAAGTATCTGCTTCTATGAGCGCAACAGCTTTTGGATGCAGGCCGAGAGCATGTTTGATGAATCTTGCTTGAACCCGATGTGCGGTGATTTGATGCCTGTTGCTTAGAGTCTGGCGTACGTTCTCTGAGCCGGTGACTAAGACAATTTGTGCACCGATTAAGTTGAAGAGGACGAAAACATTGACTCCACAGTTCATCATATAAGAAACCAGTCTACTCACAGCATGATAGCTCTCTCAATAATCCTCATACCTCTTTCGTCTCTCATTCATAAGTCGGATACCCCACTTTCTGGCCACCCCTCTTTTAGGCCATCTCGAAAATTTATATTATATGATATTAAAACATTAATTATTCAACAATTATTCTATATTATAATAAATATTTGAAGTTTTGTTTTATTATCATTATTAAAATGTTTCATATTAATTTTATAATCTTTTGTTTTAATTTGTGCTTCCCTAATCTCTTTGATTTTCGAAAACTTCGAATTTGGATTAATTTTTACTTTATATTTCTTTTTAGATACGATTTGTTTCAATTGATACTTCAATTGTTTTATTCGATATTTAGATTATATAAATTGATAATCCTTAGTATCAAAGCCTTTAGTAATCTTTCTGAAAAGCTGATGATGAGTATAAAAATCGATCTTTTTACTTCGAATTATTATATATATATATGATTTTAAATCACTAGCTTTTTGAGATGTTTTAAAACTTGAAATTGTAGATTTTTTATTCTATTGATGTATAGGATCATCATTAGAAGGTAAATTCTGATTCGTAATTTCTTTATTATTTTTTTCAAATAATAATCTGGATATAATAGACTTAATACGATTTATGTCACGGGTTCACTACCCGTTCCTAGCTAGGTCACGTGTGGATGCCTTAAGGTATCCACACCTTATTATATAGTCGGTTCTCTTTTAAAACCATCTTTTTTTCCTTGTAAAATATTATATATCTCATTTATCATCTATAAGGTCCCTTTGTATTATAATAATATATTCTATTTTTTAAAAAGATCCTATTGTAAAGACAACCCGGTTTTGATTTTCTGAAATATAATCTTTTGTTTATTTGTTTATCTTTATTTTTTATCAATTTCATTTGTCCGGCAGGTTTTTACCAAAAGCTGCACTAAGACAATATCTTCGATTTCGATCTTGATCCAAAATCTTCGATTCAAAATCCTTGATTATACTTTAGACCTCAAACTCTAATCCTTCAAAATCTTAGACCCCGATGTTACAACGGGTAACAGTAGGTCATGTGACAAGTGTCATCTGACTCGGGAATCCCATTGATCCCATTTATCGTAATATAATGGGACAGGTGGGATCCCATTACTTCTACTGGAAACCAGTTGATAAAAGCAATAAGACAAGAATATAAAGATCTATATAAAAGGATAAGATTCCATTATAATATAAAGTTTTATATTTAAGAACAATCATTACTTTTATAATATAATTACAAAAATAGCAAATTCAATTACCATATTATTTTATCGATTATCTGCTTGAAGTCTAATCTAAATTTATCTTGTATTCAGAACTCTATAATTATTTCTGTATAATCAAAAAGTTGTTCCTATAATACTTTGAGTATTATTATTACTTCAAATACCGAATCGATATCAATTATTTAGTATAGCGATTATTGGCAACATTCCATAAAAGAACCAGTTGTTACAGGGACAACCTCTTGGCCACACAGAAATGGCTATAGAGTTCTGAACGCGAAGTAGGTTTAGATTAAACTTCAAACAGGTGATCGATAAACTAATATAGTAATTGGATTTGCTATTCTTGTAATTATATTATAAAAGTAATGATTGTTCTTGAATATAAAGCTTTATATTGTAATGGAATCCTATCCTTTTATATAGATCTTCATACTCTACTAATCAATAAATCGATTATCAACAGATCGATTGCTGCAAAACTGATTTCGACTAATCGGTTTCTGGATCATATAATATTGATTTCGTGATCTATTGTTATCTATTATAATATTATTCCTTTTTTAAATTAATACTTGTCCCAAACATCTATATAGTATAATTTCCCCACCTAATTATATGATTTTGATAAATATCATATTTCTTTCATTATATTATCAATACAATCCACTTTTGTACATTCAAACGTTTTCTTAATTTGTCAAATTGAACATTCTGATATTGAACGAAAACCTTATTATTTGTATATTACTTCTGATTGTTGTTGTTTAATTGATACTTTTGAATCGAAGTATTATATTGAATGTATTTGAAATAAGAAAAATCATTGCATCCTTAATTCCGAATTTATATCGTTTTATAAGTTATTGGATCATCAATAAAAGTATCTTCGTTGAGAAAAGGAAAAAGCTATAATCAAGATCCTTCGTTTATGAAAATAATAAGATTTCCTAAAGAAACAAGAAAAAGAAATGATTTGTTACAATATATATATATTAGAAAAACTCAATACTTTTGAAGAAAAAGAAAGATTGAAGAATGAATATATAAAAAAGGAAAAGATTAATACAATAATTACAATAACTACTTTTAATAATCCTTCTTCTTTCGATTTCCTCGATTATTCATTGTTGTGTTACGAAGGTAACAGCTGACTTGTTTGTATAAGCTAAGGCTATGTGCAAATAAGATACGATTCGACTATATTAGTATATGATCATGATCATTTGAGGATCGTAAGTGCATATGTCATCAGAATACACAAACAAGAAAGCTTCAGGTATATATCACATGATATATCGAAGATCGAAGTCGATATTCGACCAAGAAACGAAGATTTATATAAAGGAATGGGATTTCATTAAATATAAAGCTTCGTATTCAAGATCAATCATTTAGTATATTTTACTATTAATTATAAATAGTATATTTATATTGTTATTACTTAAATCCCTATTTGATGTTTAATTATAAATCTATCTCGAGAGCCTAAAACACTTCCATATAATCTAGACGGTTATCTTTGTAATACTTTGAACATTATTACTATTTCAAGTACCAATTCGATAAATAACGATATTATATCTTCCAAAACATTACAGCTTAGCAACTCTGCTACGACCAATTAGATCACCCCCGAAAGTACCGACAAGGATAGGGATATCGCTATGGGAGGTATCGAAGACCCTAAGGAAATCATTGTCATCGAAACTTTTAAAGTTGCCTTACCAGATCGATTTATAAATAATCGATAAGAGTTAGAAACCTTTTTGTTTCAATTTGAGATCTACTTTCAATTTAATTAGGACAAGTTCAATTATAATATTGATAAAAGTGTTTGGGCTGTTTTTTACCTTAAAGAAGAAACTGTTAAATGGATTCAATTATATCTCAAAGATTACTTTATTAATTTAAGTAAATCTAAAAAACGAATATACCCGATTCAAACCATCTTTGGAAGATTCGAAGGATTCAAGAAAGAAATACAATGAGTATTCAGAAACATCAATGAATTATATAATACTGAGTCCAAGATCTATAATCTCAAGCAAACAGGATCAATAGTCAAGTATGTTGTAGAATTCAGGAGATATATAAGTACTATTGAATAGGAAGAGAACATAATAATAAATTATTATCGAAAAGGGCTCAAATCTGAAGTCAGGCTAGAACTAGATCGTAATTGTATTTGGGAAGATCTAAATGAGTTAATCGAAGAATTTATTAAAGTAAACGAAATGCTTTACGAATATTAAAAGAAATGTTGATCTTTCAACTTTCATTGTAATAAGTATTATAAGAATGAAGGAAGACTTCGAGAAAACAAACAATTTTATAAAGAATCAATACAATTAAATACAATGTTCAAAAACAAACTATCTAAAGAAAAAATAAAACGAAGATACAAAGATAAGCTATATTTTGAATGTAACAAGCTAAGTCATCGAGCCAGAGATTATCGAAGCAAAAGATCATCAAAAGAAGGCTATTACAAGAAGTTTGGCAAAGGATAATTTAATGTTACCTTTATACCCCAATTATACACCTTATACCTAATCGAGGACAATAGTTACAAATGAAAGAAATATTAAAAGGAAATCGATATAATGCCTTGAAATCAAAAAAGATTGAACATTATAGACCGATATGAATTAAAGTATTTACGAATTCCTTCCTTTCTTTTCGACAAAGCAGAATCGAGAGAATCATTATTGGAAGAACAGATAGTTAAGTATATTGTTATGAATTGGACAGTTTGCTATAAGGAAACTTGCAGAATTCATCTATCAAATAAAGAAGCTACAAGTTGGTTCTTATAAAAGAAAACAAGGAGATTCTGTAAAAAGGGAAGGTTTGTTAAGATCTACGAAAAAGGCTAAGGCTAATTGAATATTGTAGGACAGACAGATCAGATCTATTATAATACGAAAATAAATGAGCAAACAATCCGGATTATAATAGATTCAAGAATCATAAGAAATTTTATTGTATTAGGAATTGTAAAGTATTTGGGAATATAGCTTCAAACGAAACAAGCATTATATCAATTGTAATTAATTGATAGATAATTAATCGGATTGAACGAAAGGATTTCATAGAAGATTTGTCTTTTACAAATGAGTATAATCTAATATAAAAAGGTTATTTAATTCGATGTTGTTCTATTAGGAAATCAACAGATCATTTTGGGGATGCTATAATTGAAGGTATATAACCTTTAGATTGATTAGTTATCGGAAATTATATCATTTCCGAAAAAAGGCGATCAACGAGATATATTAGAGCCAACAAAGTTGAATATATATGATGAAGAATTGAAGGCGAATAGTATTATTAATATAGGATATCGAATCTAGGGTTCTTCATTAATAATGAAGAAAAATGAATTTTTTATACAAATAAAGAATAAGCAAAAGAAATTGTTTGAAAATATCTCTATAACGAAACAAAAAGAAATATCAATATCGATATAATACTAAAAGTACAAGAAATTATTCGAAGAAAGAAAAGATTATGAAACTTTATCAGAATATAAATTATAAGATTATAAGATGGTATTGAAGGAAAACAAGATATTTTCATTTGGCCCAATCTATTTGATATCAGCTTTTGATTTAGAGATGTTTAAGGATTATATTGGCAATATATTAGAAAAGGGATAGATTAAAGAATCCATTTTATAAACAATTAGCCTTATATTATTTGTATTAAAGAAAGATGGTATAAAAAGGTTTTATATAAACTATCGCAAATTCAATGATATAACGATCAAAGATTGATATTCATTTCTATTAATTACGGAATTGAGGGATCGATTGGGAAAAGCCAAGATTTTCTTCAAGTTTGATCTACGAAACGGATTTCATTTTATTAGAATAAAGGAAGGTGAAGAATGGAAAACTATATTTAGAATTTGATACGGATTATACAAGTATTAGATTATATCATTCGGATTGACAAATATATTAACAATATATATATATTTAATCAATAATATATTAAGGAAACATTTAGATAT
>NGKH01000001.1:831186-844515 GCA_002162575.1 Sclerotinia glacialis | reverse complement strand
AATATATATATATTTAATCAATAATATATTAAGGAAACATTTAGATATATATTGTATATACTATCTAAATGATATATTGGTATTCTCAGAAAACAAGGAACAATACATTCAAGATATTCACAAAGTTTTGTAATAATTGAAAAAGGCAGATCTTTAATACAAACCTAACAAATGCAAATTTTATATTATCGAAACAGAATTCCTAGATTATATTATATTCTTTGAAAACCTCAAAATGAGTCCTGACAAAGTAAAAACAATCAAAGAATGAAAATCATCAACAAATATAAAAGAAATATAATCCTTTTTAGAATTCGCCAATTTCTATCAATGATTCATTAAGAACTATTTGAAAATAACTACTTTAATGATTGAGATTACCAAGAAAAATCAAGGGGAATTTCGATGGACAGAAGCAATACAAATAGTATTCGAATGCTTTAAAGAAGTATTTGCAGAAGAACCAGTTTTCAAAGCTTTTGATCTAGAATTATCAATAATTGTGAAGATAAACTCCTTAGACTATACATTAAGCATAGTATTTAGCTAATTAGACTTAAACAAGAAATAACAATCAGTCGTTTACCATTCACACAAATTATTGCCAGCCGAATTAAATTACGAAATATATAATAAGGAATTGTTAATGATAATAGATGCTTTTAAGGAATAAAGAATATATTTGGAAAGATCGAAATACATAATGTAAATGTATATAGATCATAAAAACTTAGTTTACTTTATTATAATGAAAGAATTAAATCGACAGCAAATCCGATAATCGGAAACTATGGCCATTTACAACTTCAGAATTTCATATATCAAAGGAAACGAAAATGTTAGGGCAGATGCTTTCAGCCGAAAACCAGAATACTTACAAAATAAAACATACGAATTGTATATGATATTAAAATAGAATAACGATGCTTTAATTTATAATAAATTACAATTTGTAGTTACTTTAGGAATAAATTATGATATTATCAAAGATATCATAAAAACAGAATATATAATAGATACTACAATTAAAAGATTTCTAATTATATCAAACAATCTAAAAAGAGGATTTATTATTGAAAATAAATTCATCCACTTTTATAATAAGCTTTATATACCCTTTAGTTTAATTAAGGATTATATTACAGAACAATATAAGCTACCAGCTCACGAATATCAAGGTATTATAAGAACCTTTGCCAGAATAAGGAAAAAAGTGTATTTTCCAAAAGTAAGGACTATAATTGAAAATGTAATTAGGAATTGCAACATTTATATAAAGAATAAAGCTGTTTAACATATCCTTTATAATCAGTTTAAAACCCCCGAATTATCTATTCAATTTTGGAAATCTATTATTTGGGATTTTGTAATGAAATTATTATTATCCAAGGATCTGATTACCAAAAAGAAGTATAACTTTATATTAATGATAATAAATAGATTAATCAAGTTCGCTTATATAATATTATTCTATAAAACTTGAATAATAAATAATCTTGCTTATATATTCATAAAGAATATAATTAATATTCATAATATACCAAATGAGATTATCTCAAATAAAAACAAACTATTTACATCGAAGTTTTGATCTACCCTTATAATATTGTTTGGAATCAAAAGAAAGCTTTCAATTACTTTCCATTTACAAACAGATGGCCAAATAAAACAACTAAACCAAATGATAGAAGTTTATCTTTGCTATTATATCAATTATAAATAAAACAATTGAGTTAAATTATTACTTTTAGCATAATTTTTATATAATATATTAAAGATAGAAACCACAAAAGTAACATCTATATATGTTAACTTTGGGTTCAATTTATTAATTTACAAATCATCATTATTACAAGATGCGAATACAAACGAAACGATAAAAGATATTATAGAAATCAAGGAGTTTCAAAAACAATTCTCCTTAGATTTATAATTTATCGTTTTAAAAATAATATCGTTTTATAATGAATCAAAAAGTATAGGATTTACTTTTAAAAAAGGGGGATAAAATTTATCTTATTCAAAGAAACATACAAACAAAACGATCAAACAATAAACTAGATTACAAGAAACTAAGACCATTCAAAATCGATAAGGTAATAGGATCAATCAATTACAAATTGAAACTATTATACACAATGAATATCCATTCGGTATTCTATATTTCACTTCTTGAGAAAGCATTATTTGAAGCATTCGATATACTAACAACAAAAATCGAATCAATCAATTTTAACATTATATATAATATTGAAATAATACTAAATTGTAAATATATCAGAAACAAAATCAAATATTTGATCAAATAATTAGATTATCTATATTCGGAAAACATATAGAAACTCAAGAAAGATCTCAACTGCCCTGAAAAGTTACAGGCATTCCACCTGAAATACCTATATCTGCCAATAAAGCCTCGAATTCAAAATCAAACAAAGAAGGCAACGAAGAGTCGAAGAAATCAAAAGAAAAAGAATTATTAAGAATATTTATAATAATATCGATAAATTCTTTATTTATACACTTCTTTTCCAATTTTTCTTTTTTCAACCTCTCATTTTCCTCAATCAAATCAAATTCTTCCAATATATAGAGTTTACAACGAATCATCTCCTTTTCACAATTCCTAAAGAACTCCTATTGTTTGCATAACCGAAGAATCTTGGTCATTACCTTTTCTTTTTATTGACACAAATGCTTTTATTATTGTTCGATAGATTCATAAATCGTAAACATTATAAAATCAATACAATAACAATCTTTTTTGGAATAAATACAATCAACATAACGAAAGAAAAGATCGATATTAACAATATACAAACATTCAATATAATTACAATAATCACAAAGTTCATACTCAATATCAATATATCCAATATATTGGAATAAACAAATAATATTTCGAAAAGAAACCGATTAATTAATAAGTATAATAAAGGAAATATTATATTCATTTAAAATCAATTGAAATAAAAATATATTATTATAAACGTTTGGGACAAATACTAAATTAAGAAAGGGATAATATTACAAAGGTAATAATTGATTTGTTTGTATAAATTAAGGCTATATACAAATAAGATATAATTCGATTATATTAGTATATAATTATAATCATCTAAAGATTGTAAATATATATACCATCAGAATACACAAACAAAAAAGCTTCAGATATATATCATATGATATATCGAAAATCGAAATCGATAATCAATAGGATCGATCGTCGAGATCGATATTCGATCAAGAAACGAAGATCTATATAAAGGAATGGGATTTCATTAAATATAGAGCTTCATACTCAAAATCAATCATTTAGTATACTCTACTATTAATTACAAATAGTATATTCATATTATCATTACTTAAGTCTTTATTTAACGTTTAGTTATAAATCTATCTCGAGAGCCTAGAACACTTCCACATGATCTAGACAGCTACCCTCGTAACATATTGTTGATATTCGATACAAAACTTGAGGCTTTATTGATAAATATAGGTACTTCAAATGAAATGCCTATAACTTTTTAAAACAATTAAGATCTTTTTTGAATTCTTATATATTCTCTGAATATAAGTAATCCAATTATTTGATCAAATATTTGATTTTGTCTCTAATATATTTACAATCTAGTATTGTTTCGATATTATATATAGCTTTTGAATTAACTAATTCGATTTCGATGAATAGTATATTCAGCACTTCTGATAATACTGGTTCAAATAAGGATATATAAAATGTTGGATAGATATTTATAATATTGAATAGTTTCAACCAATAATTGATGGAATTTATTACCTTGTCAATCTTGAATAATCTTAGTTTTCTATAATCTAGTTTATTACTTAATCTTTTTGTATCGATATTATATCGTAACAAATAAACTTTATCCTCCTCTTTTAGTATTAGTTCTATACTATATTTTTTATTATAATAGACTATTATACATAAGGATATGAATTTTAAATCAAGAGATAATTGCTTTTGAAGATCCTTGAATTGTTCAACTTTAGTAATGATTGATTTGGCATTTGCTTTTTATAATATCGGAATTCTATATATTTTAGGATTAAAACCACAGTTAATATATACTAATGTAATCTTTGTAATTTTTATTTCCGATATATTATATACGAATTGAATTATAAATAATAACTTTACCTAATTGTTTTATTGATAATTAATATAATATTTAAAGTATACTTTCATTATCTGATTGATTCTTTCTATTTGATTATTTGTTTATAAATGAAAGGAAATAAATAGTTTTCTTATTATTCTTAATAATCCTATAAATATAATCCAGAACTTTGAAGTAAAAAGTTTGTCTCTATCTGAAATTATCTGATTTGATACTCTATATATATTAATTATATTCCTAAAGAATATAAAAGTTAATTGTTTAATATCCTATAATTCTTTGAATAATATTATATATATAAATTTCATTAATCTCTTTATTATCATAAATATAAAATTATACTCAACTTCTATAATAAAATCTTTGGATAATGATAGTTTGACCACAAAGTCCTATATAATGAACTTTTATAATTAAGAAAACATATCTGGTATCTAGAATTGATTATATAGAGCATATTGTAATGATTTGTTTCGGATATAAATATTACAATTCCCAATAATTTCTTCAACTATTTTTCTCATTTGTAGAAAATAACTGATTTCTTTAAACCTTACAAATATTCTTATAATCCCTTAATAATTATATATTAGCAATTTATATTGTTCTATTACAAAAATCTTTGATAAATGATTAAGAATATATACCTTCCTATAAAAATAGATTATTTCATCTTCAAATATAAATCCTAATTCTAGCTTTTTTAGAATACATATTGCAATTACATCGGCCTTATAATATCCTTGGATTAGAATATAAAAGTGTTCGTCTTTTAATCTATATATAATTATAAACTATAATGTATTGTAAACTAAAGAATCACTTTATTCTTTAAATATTATATAGGATTTGTAATTCTTGTTTTCTTGATATTTTGGTTTTCGATTTAGAACATTTATTTTAGCATTTTCTATTCCTTTAATATATGAAATTCTGAAATTGTATATAATCATAATTTCCGATCATCTGATCTATTATCTATTGAATTGTTTTGTAATGATAAAATAGATTAAATTCTTATAATTTGTAAACATTTGTATTATATATTTAGATTTTTCCAGATATACTCTTTATTCCCTGAATACTTTGATTATCATTAAAAGTTCCTTATTATAAATCTTATAATTTAATTCTGTTAATGATAGTTTTCGGGAATAGAATATAATTAATTGTTATTTCCCATTTTTGCTTAATTAACTTAATACAATACCAATAGTAAAGTTCAAAGAATCCATTTCAACAAAGATCTTCTTTTCTGAATCGAATATAAACAATATTGGCTTTTTAGCCATTACTTGCTTGAATATCTCGAATAATTTCATTGTTTTAATAATCCAATCGAATATTCCTTGATCTTTTCTGATAAGATCAATTAAATGAACAGTAATTATCGAATACCCTTATATAAATCATCGATAGAAATTAACAAATCCTAAAAAGGATTATACTTCTTTTATATTGGTTGATTGCTTCTATTCAAATATTACCTTAACCTTGTCTTTATTTATCTTGAATCCTTAATCTGATATTATAAATCCTAGGAATTCTATTTCTATAATATAGAATTCGTATTTATTAAATTTACAAAGTAAATCTGAATTTGTTAAGTATTTTAGGATATTATTAATATCCTTAATATACTGATTTTCATTAATTAAATATATCAAAATATCATCCAAATAATATATATAATATATATCGAAATACTTCGATAATATATTATTTATAAATCACATAAATATTACTGATATATTGATTAATCCGAATGATATAATTTGATATTCGTAAAGTCCATATCTATATTTGAAAACGATTTTCCATTCTTCGCCTTCCTTGATTCTGATTAAATAGTAACTGTTATATAAATCCATTTTCGTAAGTATTGTGGCTCCATTTAATCGATTTCTTAATTCTGTAGCTAATAGAAATGAATATCGATCTTTTATAATGAATATGTTTAACTTCTTATAATCTACAATTAATCTTCTAATATCGTCTTTCTTAAATACCTATATAATTGGACTTGATACTTTGGACTTGGATTCTCTAATCCATTTTTTGGCTAAATTATTATCGATATACTATTTGAACATCCTCAATTTATCGATTAATATTATATAAATTGGAGTATATATCGGCATTTTGCCTTCTTTTAATACTATCTTATAATCCTATAATTTGTATTCTGATAAAGCACATTGGGTTTCTGGTTTTTCGAAGATTCTTGTATATTTCTGGTATTACTCGAATACATCCTTCCGAAAAGGATCCTAAATTAGATATTCTATATTATCAATACTATTTGCTTTCAGTTCTCCTTGATACATATTCCTTCTCGCAAACGTCTTTTGCAATTCTATATGATTGCTTGTGCACTAATCGAAACTTACAATTTCCTTAGACCAATCAATAATAAAATTGTATACCTTCAATTATAATATCCCTAAAATGATTTGTTGATTCCTAAATGAAATAATATCAAATTAGATAAATTCTTCATATTGATTTATATTCATCGATATTGATTGAGTTTCCTACAATATCATACCATCAATCCCTACTAACTATCCATCAACTAATTACAACTAATAAGATTTCGATTTCATATAAAACTATACTCCCAAATACTTTATAATTTTTAATATTATAAATTTTCTTATAGTTTCTGAATCTATTATAACCTGAATTGTTTGTTTATTTATATTAGCTTTGCAATAAATCTGTTCTGCCTGGCTTATTATATTCAATTGATTTTGATCAATTTGCAGATATAAATCATCATTGCCTAAAAATACAAAATTTCGTAGTTTATCTTCTTTATCCAATAATTTTGTAATATCTATACTTTTTCTTATTTTGTTATTAAATATATCCTTCCAGATTGTTATTGATATATTACCATCCTATATTTTTAATAAACTTTCTATTATTGATGATAATATTATAATCTGAATTATAAATTGATATTTATTATTTACTTTCTTATATAAGAAAACATCATTGCTTTTAATCTTCATATTTGGATAATAATAAAAGATTTTCTATATTTCATCAATTTTTAAGTATATTATATATTTATAACTAATCCTTTCGATAAAGAATATATTGGTGATAATTCCATACTATAGAATTCGATGTTTATCAATAAATCATACTTTATAGATTTCTCTTGTTTGAACATTGATTATACTAACATCCTTATTAAAGGTTCCGTTATCTATATTTCTGAATTTTTAAATATAGCGATTTCATCCATCGATCTCTTAAATAATCCATAATTCTCCTTAACTAAATTCTTTATTAATCTATCATAAATTCTCAATTTCATTTTCGAATTTGTCTTGCTCGGATTCTTCTTCAATATATACTAATAATTGATCTATAAATAAATCAACTTTATTGATTATATATACTTGAAAAATAAAAACAATATTAAATTGATCTTTACCGAACTTTTTCTTTTGATATCCATCTTTTCCTACATTAATATTACTTTTGCTTCGATATTGTTTTGTTTAATAATTTGCTTTTCCATATTCAAAATACAATTTATTATCTCATTATTGTTTCTTTTCGAAATCATTTTGGATTAATACCCTATAGATAATATCCAATTTCATTGAATTTTTATATTATTATAAATTATAATATTGTCTATTTTTGTTCTTTTAGTATTTTCTTTGATTTCGATCTTTTTGAGGTTTATAAATCTATTGATTTGTTTTGTACTCATAAAATCAATCATTATATTCGATAGATTCCTCAATTAGATCGTTCAAATCTTTGTTTACAAATGATCTGTCGAATTCCAATCTAACTTTTGGTTTAAGCTTTTTACAATAATGACTTATAATAACTATCAAATCCTATTCCATCATTTCTATATATCATCGGAATTCTATAATATATTTGATAGTTGATTTTATTTGTTTAATATTAAATAGCTTTTCTTTAGCTACTTTTTCTTCATTAATATTGCCAAACATTCTTCGAATCTTTTTCTTAAACCTGTTAAAAATATTGAAGATTATTTTGATTGATTATATACGATCCAAGTTTCCATACTCGAAGTAATCGTATAGGTAAAATTGAATTTATTTAGATATTTCTCTTTTGAGGTACAATATAGTTTATACACTTTTAATTGAATCATTGATAAACTTGTCTTCATTAAACTTAAAGTATATCTCAAATTACAATAGGAATATCTCGAGTTCCTATTGGTTTCCAATATACTTATTTAATAAGGTTATCTTAAAGGTTTCGTTGATTATAATATCTTTGGATTCTCTTATAATGATATCGCCATCTTTATGTTACGGGGACAGCCTCTTGGCCACACAGAAATGGCTATAGAGTTCTGAACGCGAGGTAGGTTTAGACTAAACTTCAAGCAAATGATCGATAGTATAATATAATAACTGAATTTGCTATTCTTATAATTATACTATAAAAGTAATGATTGTTTTTAAATATAAAGTTTTATATTATAATGGAATCCTATCCCTTTATATAGATTTTTATATTCTAATCCTATTGCTTCTATCAATTGGTTTCCAGTAGGAGTAATGGGATCCCATCTGTCCTATTATATTATGATAAATAAGATCAATAGGATTCCTGAATCAGATAACATTTGTTATATGATTTACTATTATCTATTATAATATTGTCCCCTTTTTAGACTAGTGTTTATTTCAAATATTTATATAATATAATTTCTTTATTTAGCTTTAAATTTAAATAGATGTTATATTTTCTTTATTATATTTATTGTATATTCCTTTAAGTTTGTTATTAATCATCAAAACATTTATTTTTGTATTAAAGAAAAGGATGTTATTATGTTGTTTATATATAATCGTTGTTTAGATAAAAAATTGAAGTGTTATATCCTTCTAGGTTTTGATCATTGTAAGGAATGTTTTAAGATATTTGATAGTAATAATTACAATGTTTTCGGTCATATTGTTTCTATATAATCCAAGGTTTCTTTAAAGGAATCACATCTTCATCGAAAAAAAGAGGAGGTTATGATTAAAATCCTTCGATTATAAAAGCAATAAGATAAACTTTACACAAAGATTGGAAAGATGTTTCAATATAATTTGTATATTATTGATGCTTTAGAAGCTTTCGAATTTGAAAAAGAAAAATTGGAAAATGAACATACAGAAAAGGAAAAGATTGATACAATAATTATGGCAGCTACTTTTAATGATTCTTTTTCTTTCGACTTCCTTGATTATTTGTTATTATCGATATTCGATATAGAGCTTGAAGCTTTATTAACAGATGTGAGTACTTCAGATGAAATGCCTGTAACTTTTCAGGACAATTGAGATCTCTTTTGAGTTCTTATATATTCTCTGAATATAAATAATCCAATCATTTGATCAAATACTTGATTTTGTCTCTGATATATTTACAATCTAGTATTGCTTTAACATCATATATAACTTCTAGATTGATTGATTCGATTTTGATGAATGACATATTCGGCGCTTTTGATAATATTGGATCGAACAAGGATATATAGAATATTGAATGGATATTTATGGTATTGAATAGTTTCAATCGATAATTGATAGAACTTACTATCTTGTCAATCTTGAATAGTCCTAGTTTCCTATGATTTAGTTTATTACTTGGTCTTTTCGTATCGATATTGTATTGTAGCAAATAAACTTTATCCCTTTCTTTTAATGTTGGTTCTATATTATATTTCTTATTATAATAGGCTGTTATATATAAGGATATGAATTTTAAATTAAAAGATAGCTACTTTTGAAAATCCTTAAGTTATTCAACTTTAATAATAATTGATTCGGCATTTGTTTTTTGTAATATCGGAATTCTATATATTTTAGGATTAAAACCAAAGTTAGTATATATTAATATAATCTTTGTAATTTCTGTTTCCAATGTATTATATACAAATTAAATCATAAATAATAACTTTATTTAATTGTTTTATTGATAATTAATATAATATCTAAAGTATGCTTCTATTATCTGATTGGTTCTCTCTATTTGACCATCTATTTGTAAATGAAAAGAAATAGATAGTTTTCTTGTTATTTCTAATAATCCTATAAATGTAATCCAGAACTTTGAAGTGAAGAATTTGTCTCTATCTGAAATTATCTGATCTGATATTCTATATATATTAACTATATTCCTGAAAAATATAAAAACTAATTGTTCAATATTCTATAATTCTTTGAATAATATCATATATACAAATTTCGTTAATCTTTCTATTATAACGAATATAGAATCATATTCAATTTTTATAATAAGATCTTTGGAAAATGGTAGTTTGACCACAAAATCTTATATAATAAACTTCTATAATTAAGAAAATATATCTGATATCTAAAGCTGATTATACAGAATATATTGTAATAATTTATTTTAGATATAGATATTATAATTCCCAACAATTTCTTCAATTATCTTTTTTATTTATAAAAAGTAATTGATTTCTTTAAACCTTACAAATATTTTTGCAATTTTTTAATAATTACATACTAATAATCTATATTGTTTTATTACAAAAGTTTTTGATAAATAATTAGGAATATATATCTTCTTATAGAAATAGATTATTCCATCCTCAAATATAAATCCTGGTTTTAATTTCCCTAAAATATATATAATTGTTGTATTGGCTTTATAATATCCTTGGATTAAAATACAAAGATATTCATCTTCTAATCTGTATATAACTATAAATTATAATACATTATAAATTAAAGAATCATTTTATTCTTTAAATATTATATAGGATTCATAACTTTTGTTTTTTTGATATTCTAGTTTTCGATTTAAAATATCTGCTTTAGCATTTTCTGTTCTTTTGATATATGAAATTCTGAAATTGTATACAATTATAATTTCTGATTATCTGATTTATCGTCTATTGAATTGTTTTGTAATAATGAAATAAATTAAATTCTTATAATCTATAAATATTTATATTATATATTTGGATTTTTTCAAATACACTCTTTATTTTTTAAATACTTCGATTATCGTTAAAAGTTCTTTATTGTAAATCTTATAATTTAATTCTGCTAACGATAGTTTTCGGGAATAGAATACAATTGATTGCTATTTTTCATTTTTGCTTAATTGATTTAATATAATACCAATAACAAAGTCCAAGGAATCCATTTCAATAGAGATCTCCTTTTTTGGATCAAATATAAGCAATATTGGTTTTTTGATTATTATTTGTTTAAATATCTCGAATGATTTTGTTGTTTTGATAATCTAATCGAATATTTCTTGATCTTTTCTGATAAAATCAATTAGATGAATAATAATTGTCGAATACCTTTGTATAAATCATTGATAGAAGTTAATAATATTATCATTGATAATAAAAAATCTATTAAGAATATAGAATAATAATATATCAATAACAATTTGAAAGGATATATTTAATGATAGAATAAGAAAAGATATAGATATTACAAAATTATTAAATAAAGAAAATAGATTACAAAACTTTGCATTTTTAGATAATAATAATTTATATTTGCAAATTGATTAAAGTCAATTGAATACAACAAGTTAGATAGGACAGATTTATTGTAAAGCTAATATAAATGAACAAATAATCCAAACTATAATAAATTCAGAAATTATAGAAAATTTTATAGTATCAGAAGTTGTGAAGTATTTAAGAGTACAACTTCAAACGAAATCGAAATTTTATTAATTGTAATTATTTGATAGATAGCTAACAAAGATTGATAATATAATATCGTAGAAAACTCAATCAATATTGATGAATATAAATTAATATAAAGAATTTATTCAATTTGATATTGTTCTATTTGGGAATCAATAAATTATTTTAGGAATGCTATGATTGAAGATATATAATTTTATTATTGATTGGTTTAAGGAAACTATAAATTTCGATCAGTATATAAACAATTATATAGAATTACAAAAAACATTTATAAAACTGAATATATATCAAAAAGAATTGAAAACAAACAATATTAATAATATAGAATATTTAATCTAAAATCCTTTTTGAAAGGATATATTCGAACAATATCAGAAATATATAAGAATCTTCAAAGAACCAGAAACCCAATATATTTTATCAAAATATAAACTATAAAACCACAAAATAATATTGAAAAAAAGCAAAATACCAATATATACCCTAATCTATATAATATCAATCGATAAATTAAAAATACTTAAACAATATATCAATAACAATTTAACTAAAAAATAAATCAAAGAATCCTTATCCAAAGTATTAAATCTAATTATATAAATATCTAAGAAAGATAGTATTAAAAGATTAATTAAAAATTATAAAAAACTAAATATATTCATTATAAAAGATCGATATTTACTTCTATTAGTTATAGAATTGAAAGATTGATTAAATAAAGTTATCATATTTATAAAAATGAATTTATATAATAATTATTATTTGATTAGAATCAAAGAAGGCGAAGAATGGAAAACCATTTTCAAATATAAATACAGATTTTACGAATATTAGGTTATACTATTCAGATTGACCAATATATCAGCAATATTTATACGATTTATAAATAATATATTATCAAAGTATTTCGATATATATTGTATATATTATTTGAATAATATTTTAATATATTCAATCAATAAGAATCAATATATTAAGGATATCAACAATATCTTAGAATATTTAATAAATACAGATTTGTTTTGCAAACTTAACAAATACAAATTCTATATTACAAAAACAGAATTCTTAGGATTTATAATATCAGATCAAGGATTCAAAATGAGTAAAGATAAAGTTAAGGCAATATTCTAATAGAAGTAATCAATCAATATAAAAGAAATACAATCCTTTTTAGGATTTGTTAATTTCTATTGATGATTTATACAAAGATATTCAACAATTATTGTTTATCTAATTGATCTTATTAGAAAAGATTAAAGAACATTCGATTGGATTACCAAAACAACAAAATCATTCAAGATATTCAAACAAACAATAGCCAAAAAGCTAATATTGTTTATATTTGATTTAAAAAAAAAGATCTTCATTGAAATGGATTCCTCAAATTTTATTATTGATATTATATTCAATCAATCAAACTGTAACGATACTGTACTGGAGGCAGCGGCTGCCTGAGGTTTCGTCGGTTGGTAGTTGTAG